>APFE030042635.1:0-14861 GCA_000404065.3 Pinus taeda | reverse complement strand
TTACAAAACCAAATTTCTACTAAGAGAACTATAGTAAAGTGATTCAAGTCATTTTTTTGATAAAAAATAAAAAAAATTCAATGTAATATCCCTTGTGGAATTGTTCTTTTTTCAAAGCCAGTGTATCCAAAACAGCAAGATCAATATCTAAAACTGGTTGCAACTAACATGGAAAAGAGTGCAAAAGTGTTGACAAAAGATCAGGGCCCCCAAAATGACAACCAAATTCAAAATTGTTGTCAACCTATTGAACACTTGTTGATCGATTTATCATTTTGTCAAGGACTTCACATGCTTGCTGAGAAAGGGACTCTATCTTTGTATTACGTGATCCTTTGACATAAGTATACCCCTCCATTATGTTTAAAAAATTGTTAAATATGATATCATTAATCATTCAAGTTCTGATCATGACTTTGACAACATGTAACCATTGCATCCAATATAGTTCTATTGGTTTTCAATTTAGAACAATAATATTTTAATTTTATGACATTTGTTGGATGATTAATTGGAATAGAAAACCAAATGGTTCCATCCAATAGCTTATCTGCTACTGAAGCAATTTTTTCCATGTTTAATCCCTAAAGGGGTCTAAGAGTAGCTGTTGTCAAACTATGTAGACTATTTCTCTTGTAGTTCTCAAAATCAGGTTGGCCTAGAGAACACTTTAATGCACCTAGTTGGTAACATTTAAAAACAGTGTCCCATTTATCTCAAATGGGTTCATCAAGATATAAGAGAATTTCTTTATCAGAAAAATTTGTAATTGTACAATCGAATAATGAGCACAAAATTTCATCATCAACCTGATAAAATAATAAATATAAACTAATAAGAATTTAAAATGTAAAAATGAAACTAAAATAAGGTGTTATCATCTAATGAGAAATCATTAAAATATCAAAAAATATGACTTATATTATCAAGTTTAGTCATTTATGTACAATAAAAGTAGATATAATAATAAAATGTTAAATGTAAAAATAATTAAAATTACATACCTTTTCTTTAGTCATCTTAGAACATCCAATCGTCCTTTTCTTTAATTTGTCATTGGTAATCAAGAAATGCCTTGTCGAGCACACACAATCAACAAATGGAGTTTTGAAGAATACCTTATTTGCAAAATTTAATTGACAACAAATGTATCACCTCAATGGGTTCAACAGATGGATGCAAGAATCGAGCATTACGTTTTTTATTTTTATTTTTCACTTCTATCCATACATTATATTTAGGATTTGTTAAAATTTCTTTCGCTACTTGAATGGTATGTTGACCATCAACTATCCAAAAATTGATATTCTTAGAATTTAGATCTGTCTCGTTTTATAATTTTGATAGGTTTGACCAATGGATCAGGCTCATTGATGTCAAATGGAATCAGAAGAGCATCGAGTAATGAGGTTTGAAATTTTTCTAGGAATGATTTCACTAATTCTTGAACATTTAAATCATCTTGTGATCTTAATTTGAACACTTTAGGGGCTTCTTTACATCTTTCAACAACCATTTTTCTATTAAAGGAGTTTTACAATAGACAACAATGCTTGAACGCTTCATGAATCTCATCACATTGGTTTGAAAGGTTAGTTGTCTGAAACTCAAGTTTCCTAGTTTTTGGAAATTCTATAGTGGGCTTGAAATCACTTTCTTTTATGTTCTCCTCCAAATCAGATCAACTCAAAGCAAGTAATTGAGAATCAATTTTATCATCTAGTATTTTATCAAGAAATATACCTTTTCATTTAAAATGAAGAAGTAACAGATAATGTTTTTCTTACTTCTTTACATAGTGATATCTCAAAACGTGGCGATGTGTTTTAAATTATCTGCACAATTTATTTAGTCCAGATTTAGAGGGGAAGTTCTTCAAAGTATCCAACTTGAACATTGAATTCTCCTCCTTCTCTCCTCCTGAATTCCAATACTTAAGCTGTCATGCAAATTTGGTTCTAAAATTTGTATACTCACCTTGACATTGAAATTAATTTTACCTCATTTTCTTTAATCATTTCCACTTGAAAGTCAATGTCATTTTCATTGCAAGCATAACAATTAATTATTATTCCTAATATCTCTGGTTTATTTCCATCTATTGATCCAAATAGATACATATTAGGAAACATATTCATGGGAGCTTCTATTTGGATGTACCAATCTTGGACAAACTCATATTTATTAGATGTATTGTATTTTTTAATCATTCAAAAGTAGAAGTAGAAGGTGTTATTGATACTGCCATTTGAGTTGAATAATTTTTCCTTTTCTTAAGTGATGGTTGTAACATTTCATTTTCTTTTGGGCCAACCAATTCTGCAAATAACAACAAAAAATATTTGCATTAATCAAAATGATAATTTTTCAAATACTGTCACATAATGTTCTTATAAATACTAAAAAACAACCTAATCTAACCATTTCTAAGATAGTGTACATAAAATATAAAACCACCATACAAGTTGAAGGAGGAAATGTTTGTATGTCACTTATTTTTTGTTTCTTCTTCACTACTTTACTTCGAATTTCAAGCACACTAGATTCCACAGTTTCTAGAGAAACAATTATGGAATACATGAAATACCAAATTTTGTTAAACAACCTTATAATACATGATTCCCATTTAATGCAGAATAATAAATGAGTACAGATGCTATGCAAGTTTACTATATGACATCAAAATTTATCACCTGGGTAAAATTGATAAGAAAAGAAACCACCTAATCCAACGATTTCTAAAAGAGTACATAAAATATAAAACCACCATACTAGTTGAAGGGCACATCATTTGTATATCGCTTGCTTTTCTTTTTCTGTTTGCTACTTTACTTCGAATTTCACGCCTACCAATTTCCATAGTTTCTAGAAAGAAAAATATTATGGAAGCAATGAAATAACAAATAGTATTAAACGACCTTATAATACATGATTTCCATTTGCACACATAATAATAAATGAGTAAATATGTTATGCACATTTAGTATATGACGCGAAAAGTTATCACATAGTTAAAATTTCTTGGAAAAAAAAATACCCATGTTAGTATGGTTTGTCCTCATTAAAAACCCACCCCTAAGGCTATTTTCCATGGGCTTTATTAATCAAAAACCAGTTATTAACACAATCTCTAACGATTTTAACAATGCATAAACTAAAATTGTCATACGATTTAAAGAATTTGGTGTCGTGTTTCTTGAACTTCCTTTCTCCTTGGATTATTCCTTTGAATTCTCACTAGCTTCATAGTCCATGGTCTCTAAAAATAAAGTATGAAATTGTTATCACAGTTTCAAATTATTGAAGAAAATATGAGTTTATAAATACCATAACTATTTGCATAATTATATGTATATCAAAATGAACAAGAACAATAACAAGTGTAGAACTCACAATAATTGCTAATCAGGGTTAGAAAAAAGGCACCCCAAATAATTTTTTTATGTTCTTTTAATCGTGAATATAGGAAAGCAAACATCTACCAGGTTTCCTTCTAGCATGAGCATAAGAACATTTCCAAAAGACATTACATTGTGGATAAATAAAAACAATTGTAGATACTACAAAAACAATGCATATGCACAAAATTTATCTCTTAGAGTCATGTATATTCTTACTTCGCTTTAAAAAAAAAAAATTCAAAACACAATGAAAGAACATTAACTATGGAAATCATTAGATTTTCTTCTAGATCTTCGTCTAGCACAAAGACAAACACATAACAACTTTGCAAGGTGAAATAAATATAGAATGTGATAGAATTACTTCTAACAAGAACAAAATCATATTGCCAATCAGAATCCTGCAAAGCAAAAGAAATATTTGTATCCTAGATTTATTTCTATTACAAACGCATGGATATTGTAAAAAAACATTGTAAGGTGAAAGAAATTTAGCACGTGCTAGAATTATCTTTAGCATGAACACATCCATATTTCCAAGAAAAACATTGCAAAACAAAATAAATATAGCACAAGCTAGATTTCCTTCTACCACAAACACAAACATGTTGTCATTAAAAATATTGCAAGGCAAAGGAAATGTAACGCATGCTAGACTATATTCTTTCGCATACAAGAAGATTGCCAACAAAAACATTGTATTGTAAAGAAAATATAGTGGATGCTAAAATTACTTCTAGAAAAAACATAAACACAATGTCAATAAAATAATTGCAATAATATTTTATCATGGGACCTTGCCTTTTAGAGACTATGAGGTTTTAGTCCATGCCTACATAGACTATTGTTACAATATAAAAAATGTTAAACCCTGAAATGATTAGAAGGCCCTTCATATGGAATATGTGGTCTAAGAATGGGCGTGTACAAAGATTTCCTCCTATAAAAAACACAAGAACATTGCAAATAACAACATTACAAGGTGAAAGAAATATAATTCATACTATATTTCCTTCTAATGTGAAAATAATCACATAACAAAATTATAGGGTGAGAAAAATTTAGTCTGTGTTACATTTACTTATAACACAAACATATAAATATTTCCAATGACAACACTACATGACAAAAAAATCTAGCACAAGCTAGATTTTTTTTAGTCTAACGCAAACATGTAGTATTAACACGTTGCAATGTAAATAAAAATAACATGTGTTTATATTTCCTTTTAGAGCAAACTCAAGACATAGAACATATGTAGAGTGAGAGTCTTGAAGGGCTAGATTTAGGTCTACCACAAATACAAGCATGTTGCCAACAACAACATTGTAGAGTATAAGAATTCTAGATTCTGTTAAATTTTCTTCCAACACAAACACAAGAACATTGCAATTTGAAAGAAATTTAAGACATGTTATATTTCCTTTTAGTGCAAACACAAGAACATAACAACATTGTAGGACTAAATAAGTTTAATGTGTGTTATATTAACAACATTGCAATTTAAAATAAAATATAACATGTGTTAGATTTCCTTCTAGCACAAACTCGAGCGCATAGAAACATTGTAGAATGAGAAATCTAGTAAGTGCTGGATTTATGTCTACCACAAATACAAGCATGTTGCCAACAACAACGTTGTAGTGTATAAGAAATCTACTTCTGTTAAGTTTTCTTCCAACACAAACACAAGCACATTTAAATTTGAAAGAAATCTAACACATGCTATATTTCCTTCTAGCACAAACACAAGAACGTAACAACATCTTAGGACTAAATAAGTCTAATGTGTGCTAGATTAACAACATTGCAATGTAAAAGAAAATCTAACATGCATTAGATTTACTTTTAGCATAAACTCAAGAACATAGAAACATTGTAGAGTGAGAAATCTAGCAAGTGCTAGATTTATGTCTACAACAAATACAAGCATGTTGCTAACAACAACATTGTAGAGTAGAAGAAATCTGGCTTGTGTTAAATTTTCTTCCAACACAAACACAAGCAAAATTAAATTTCAAAGAAATATAACACATGTTATATATCCTTCTAGCACAAACACAAGAACATAACAACATTTTAGGACTAAATAAGTCTAATGTGTGCTAGATGAACAACATTTCAATGTAAAAGAAAATTTATGATGTGTTAGATTTCCTTTTAGCATAAACTCAAGCACATAGAAACATTCAAGAGTGAGAAATCTAGAAACTGCTATATTTATGTCTACCGCAAATACAAGCACGTTGCCAACAACAACATTGTACAGTATAAGAATTCTAGATTTTGTTAAATTTTCTTCCAACACAAACACAAGCACATTTTAATTTGAAAGAAATCGAACACATGCTATATTTCCTTCTAGCACAAACACAAGAACATAACAACATTGTAGGACTAAATAAGTCTAATGTGTGCTAGATTAACAACACTGCAATGCAAAAGAAAATCTAACATGTGTTAGATTTCCTTTCAGCGCAAAGTCAAGCACATAGAAACATTGTAGATTGAGAATTCTAGCAAGTGTTAGATTTATGTCTACCACAAATACAACATGTTGCCAACAACAACATTGTAGTGTATAAGAAATCTAACTTGTGTTAAATCTTCTTCCAAGACAAAAGAAAGCACATTTAAATTTTAAAGAAATCTAACACATGCTATATTTCCTTCTAGCACAAACACGAGAACATAACAACATTTTAGGACTAAATAAGTCTAATGTGTGCTAGTTTAACAACATTGCAATGTAAAATAAATCTAACATGTGTTAGATTTCCTTTTAGCGCAAACTCGCGCACATAGAAACATTGTAGAATGAGAAGTCTATCAAGTGCTAGATTTATGTCTACCACAAATACAAGCACGTTGCCAACAAAAACATTCTAGAGTATAAGAATTCTAGATTGTGTTAAATTTCTTCCAACACAAACACAAGCCACAGCTTTTGTTTTGAAAGAAATCTAACACATTGTTATTATTTCATTTGACGATAAAAACACAAGACTTAACAACATTCTAGGACAAATAAGTTTAATGTGTGCTAGATTAAAAACATTGCAATTTAAAATAAAATCTAACATGTGTTAGATCTCCTTTTAGTGCAAACACGAGCACATAGAAACATTGTAGAGTGAGAAATCTAGCTAGTGGTAGATTTATGTCTACCACAAATGAAAGCACATTGCCAACAACAACATTGTAGAGTATAACAAATCTAACTTGTGTTAGATTTTCTTTCGACACAAACACAAGCACATTTAAGTTTGAAAGAAACCTAATAAATCCTATATTTCCTTGTAGCAAAAATACAAGAACATAAATACATTTTAGGACTAAATAAGTCTAATGTGTGCTAGATTAACAAAATTGAAAAGTAAAAGAAAATCTAACATGTGTTAGATTTACTTTTAATGGAAAATCAAGAACATAGAGACATTGTAGAGTGAGAATTCTAAAAAGTGCTAGATTTATGTCTACCACAAATAAAAGCACGTTGCCAAAAGAAACATTGTAGAGTATAAGAAATGTAGCTTGTGTTAAATTTTTTTCCAACAGAAACCTGAGCAAAATTAAATTTGAAGGAAATATAACACATGTTATCTCTAGCACAAACACAAGAAACATAACAACATTTTAGGAATAAACAATTCTAATGTGTACTCAATTAACAACATTGCAATGTAAAAAAAATATATAACATGTGTTAGATTTCCTTTAGCACAAACTCAAGCACATAGAAACATTCAAGAGTGAGAAATCTAACAACTGCTAGATTTATGTCTACCACAAATACAAACACATTGCCAACAACAACATTGTACATATAAGAATTCTAGGTTGTGTTAAATTTTCTTCCAACACAAACGCAAGCACATTTTAATTTGAAATAAATCTAACACATGCTATATTTCCTTCTAGCAAAAACACAAGAACATAACAACACTACAAGACTAAATAAGTCTAATGTGTGCTAAATTAACAACAATTCACTGTAAAAGAAAATCTAACTTGTGTTATATTTCCTTTTAACACAAAGTCAAGCGCATAGAAACATTGTAGATTGAGAATTCTAGCAAGTGCTAGATTTATGGCTACCACAAATACAACACATTGCCAAGAACAAGATTGTGGAGTATAAGAAATCTATCTTGTGTTATATTTTCTTCCAACACAAAAACAAGCACATTTAAATTTGAAAGAAATCTAACACATGCTATATTTCCTTCTAGCACAAATGCAAGAACATAACATGTTAGGACTAAATAAGTCTAATGTGTGCTAGTTTAACAACATTTCAATGTAAAAGAAAATCTAACATGTGTTAGATTTCCTTTTAGAGCAAAGTCAAGCACATATAAACATTGTAGATTGAGAAATATAGAAAATTCTAGATTTTTGTCTACCACGGATACAAACACGTTGCCAACAACAACATTTTAGAGTATAAGAAATTTGGCTTGTGTTAAATTTTCTTCCAAAACAAACACAAGCAAATTTAAATTTGAAAGAAATTCAACACATCTTACATTTCTTTCTAGCAAAAATACAAGAACATAAAAACATTTTAGGACTAAATAATTCTAATGTGTGCTATATTAACAACATTGCAATGTATAAGAAAATAAAACATGTGTTAGATTTCCTTTTAGCGCAAACTCAAGCACATATAAACATTCTAGAGTGAGGAATCTAGCAACTGCTAGATTTATGTCTAATACAAATACAAGCATGTTTCCAACAACAACATTGTAGAGTGAGAAATCTAACAAGTGCTACATTTATGTCTACCACAAATACAAGCATGTTGCCAACCACAACATTGTAGAGTATAAGAATTCTAGATTGTGTTAAATTTTATTCCAACACAAACACAAGCACAGTTTAATTTGAAAGAAATCTAACACATGTTATATTCCTTCAAGCACAAAAACAAGAACATAACAACATTCTAGGACTAAATAAGTCTAATGTGTGCTATATTAAAAACAGTGTAATGTAATAGAAAATATAACATGTGTTAGATTTCCTCTCAGTGCAAATTTGAGAACATAGAAACATTGTAGAGTGAGAAATCTAGCAAGTGTTAGATTCATGTCAACCACAAATACAAGCATGTTGCCAACAACAACATTGTAGAGTATAAGAATTCTAGATTGTGTTAAATTTTCTTCCATCACAAACACAAGCACATTTTAATATCAAAGAAATCTAACACATTTTATATTTCCTTCAAGCACAAACAAAAGAAGATAACAACATTATAAGACTAAATAAGTCTAATGTGTGCTAGATTAACAACATTTCAATGTAAAGTAAAATCTAACATGTGTTAGATTTCCTTTCAGCGCAAACTCGAACACATAGAAACATTGTACAGTGAGAAATCTAGCAAGTGCTAGATTTATGTCTACCACGAATACAAACACTTTGCCAACAACAACATTGTAGAGTATAAGAAATCTATCTTGTGTTAAATTTTCTTCCAACACAACCACAAGGACATTTAAATTTGAAAGAAATATAACACATGCTATATTTCCTTCTAGCACAAACACAAGAACATAACAACATTTTAGGACTAAATAAGTCTAATGTGTGATAGATTAACAGCATTGAAATTTAAGAGAAAACCTAACATGTGTTGGATTTCCTTTTAGTGCAAACTCAAGCACAGAGAAACATTGTAGAGTGAGAAATCTAACAAGTTCTAGATTTATGTCTACCAAAAATACAAGCACATTGCCAACAACAACATTATAGAGTATAAGAATCCTATATTGTGTTAAATTTTCTTCCAACACAAACACATGCACATTTTAATTTGAAAAAAATATAACACATGTTATATTTCCTTCAAGCACAAACACAAGAACACAACAACATTGTAGGACTAAACAAGTCTAATGTGTGCTATATTAACAACATTTCAATGTAAAATAAAATCTTAAATGTGTTAGATTTCCTTTTAGCACAAACTCGAGCACATAGAAACATTTTAGAGTGAGAAATATAGCAAGTGCTAGATTTATGTCTACCACAAATACAAGCATTTTTCCAACAACAACACTATACAGTATAAGAAATCTAGCTTGTGTTAAATTTTCTTCCAACACAAACACAGGCATATTTAAATTTGAAAGAAATCTAACACATGCGATATTTCCTTCTAGCACAAACACATAAATATAACAAAATTTTAGGACTAAATAAGTCTAATGTGTGCTAGATTAACAAAATTACAATGTAAAAGAAAATCTAACATGTGTTAGATTTCCTTTTAGCACAAATTCAAGCACATAGAAACATTGTAGAGTGACAAATCTGACAATGTGTGATGGATTTCTCACACAAAACAATCTCATACTCATCTCCATATCCCTCCACTTGCTCCTCCCCATCTAGGAGATGCATATACATGTTTATAAACCACATTAAATAAATTGTCTCTCTCACTCGTGTGAAATCCTTGATCTTTGTAAGATTTCCCAAACTTTTCAAATAGAACAAACTCTAACATTATCATCAAGAAAAAAATTCCTCTCTATGCTGACTAAATCTAGAGTTAATATGGATCTAAAGGAAAAGCTTGCACCTTTAGAATTTTATCACTTTGTAGCATCTTAAATCTAGAGTTAAGATGAATTCTAAAATGGTTTAATTATTAATAATTATAATTCTTATTTTATTTTATTTTATATTTATGTAATTTCACTAAATTAACAAGTTTCAATAACATTACATAACATTAGAACATCTCATTCACTTTGGGCTAAAGTCTCCCATGTAATCATTCATGTTGGACTAAAGTCTCTCCATGCAATTATTTAAATTTGTAGATATTTATTTTTATTTTAATCAATAATATTTAATATAAAGTAGAAAACATAAACTTGGAAAATCCCATAATTATTATAAATATCAAGTGAATTACAATGAAATTTGAACCATTTAAAATTATAATTTTATATTTTTATTTTAGAAAAATTTCCAAAACCAAAAAATTGATATAAATAAGAAATCTATTTAAATATATGGTTACTTATTTAAATTTGATAAATATTATATACAATAATACATGAAAAATGTAATATAATTTCAAAAATTGTAATTTATAACTTTAAAATTAATAATAAAAAAATATTAACATACCAAATTCTTTATTATTATTAAAATTTGTAGATATTTATTTTCATTTTAATGGATAATATTTAATATATAATGGAAAGTATAAATTTGGAAAGGGCTACCCATACTATAAATATTAAGTGCATTATAATGTAATTTGAACCATTTAAATTTATGATTTTATATTTTTAATTTAAAAATAAAATAAAATTAAAACATATAATTAATTAAATTTATGATTTTACATTTCTAATTAAAATAAATTCAAAACATGGAATTAATTGAAAACATATTTTTTTAAATAATATGTAATCTTATTCAATAAGCAATATAAAATTGATTAGTTTGATAATTCTTTAATTGGGGAAAATGGTTACAATTCACAGTTTTCTCCTAACACTTCACAAAATGAATAACATAACCTAGTGTGAACATCCAGATCAATTAGTATATAAAAAATTAAAATAAATTTAAAGAATAATTAAATTTCCCTTAACATTTAAGGAAATATAAGAAATTTCTCATTTTTAGATATTATTCAATTTGACCCAGGTTGCTATTTTTGGGAGAAAAATGCTTTAATGATGTAAGGTCATGGAAATCAAATGAGCAAAGGAAACACAAAGGCAAATGATGTATATACTCGTGATATTCACAAAATAAAGAGGATTGAAAGGGGTGCAACCTCAGAAAAAACAATAACCCAAGAATAACTATAAAGAGAATGAAAGCTCAATAGAAAAACAAAGACTAAATATGCCATCATTTCCTTTGCATCATCAATTTCATAAATTTAAATCGGACTTCTCCAACCATTTAGAGTGGTATGACCTATACCATTGAGGATTCAACATTTTATTATGGATGTTAACTTTATAAGTGGTGCGTCAACTCTTGTTTTTTTGATCGATGTATAAAAAACCAATTGTATTGCCCAATCAAAACGTGAGTTACGAGTATATGTCACCTATGCAAATTTAATTGAATAGTAAACAACCAGCTTGCTACAACATTCAATTATACTTAACTGGTGGATAGAGTTGATAATCAATATTCTTTGCTAAATATCAAATTAAAATTTTATTTACATTCCATATGATATTAGATAAGAATTCAACCAAAATATACGTATATATTAGGTGAGTTATATATATACATAAGCAAATGCAAATTTTGCACTACTCTTTGTACTCTTAACCAACTTGAGGTATTTGTCAGAAGACTTGGATGTAATAAACCCTTAGTGATACATCTAGTATAAGGTGTGTACCCAAGTAATGTGTTGGTAACATGATACACCTGATGAGTAGATCAACGGGTATAACAACTACTGCATTTGCCTCCACTCTTGCTGCTATCTACGCCTATTCTTGTACCTCTATCGCTAAAGCCTTTGTTTCCACTGCCACCTTTACTACGTCCTCTACATTAGCCTTTGTCTATGCTTGCTTTTCCCCTTTTCTTTAGCTATCTTGGTCTCACTTTGTGTTTGTTGATTCTGTTTATAACTATTTGGCTTATTTTTATAAGGCAGGGTTTGAACCCTTTCTTTATCTAGTCACATTTTGACTTCTTCTTGTCCTTCCAATCCTTGTGGACTTCATGATTTTTCTTGTTGTGCTCATAGAAATACTTAGCCTTTATTATGGATGGTAAGAAAGGAGGCTGAGAGATTCAATGAATCATATGTAACAGGGAAGAAGCTTCAGGAAAATTAATAGTCCAACTACAAATTCTTTTTCTGAAGAAGAAGGATTGCATCTTCTAGCTCTTCTTCTACATTGTGCATAGGTTGTTTTAGAGGACAATAATGAAGAGGAAAACATCAAACAGTATCCCCCCTATATTTACGATATTTCTCACAATATGAGAGTTCAATTCATTATGTGGCTTCATACTTTGTTGAGGCCTTATCGTGAAGATTGAGCAATTCATACTTAGGAATCTACTCTCGGTTCATAGGTGGTAGTACAAAGTGGGATTTCAAAGGCAAACCCTATAAAAGAAAGAACCAGTCTACTCAAAAATATAAAAGCATGACTATCACAATGCTAAGAAGAACAAATACATAGATTTGGAGCCAAGTAAAAGAGATTCCTCAATGCATTGAATTCCCACTCACTCTCATAATTTGTTTGCTTTCTAATCCACCCGAAACTTTGGAAAAAGTAAACTTCACAATTTTTCCAAAAATTCTCTCACAATATAATCACCTATAAAAATCTCCACTCTCAAAATATAAATTATAATTATTTTTGTAGAAAAAATATTAACTTTTCTTAAACACTTCGTATCATGTTTTAGTTAAGAAAATTTCGATTCTCACAAGTAATTTTAGACATCCAAGACTTCATATCCATACTTCAGAGTTTTAACATTCCATGCTCATGAACAACTTAATTAAGAAGATTTCCATTCTCACAAGTAATTTAGACATCTTAAGACTTCTTATCCATACTTCAAAGTTTTCACATTCCATGCTCATGAACGAGTTACATCTCTTCACTAACTGGCCAAATATTTTCAAAGAAAAATACCTCCTTGAATGCCTCAATGAATCTAATTCCCACTATTAAACAAAGGGTATTCCTCTAAAGTGGAAATGGAAGTTATCCTACCATCTCAGGCTCTGGATAGAAAGCTGGGTAAAAGAGATGGATTTGGTTTGGGATAAGTCTCTCTATAAGGAAAAGAGGGTCCTCTGCATGGAGCTGGTAGAAGGGAGTTACCTAAAATCTAGCATGAGTTATCTAGAAACCCCATATGAGAACATCACATGTGTTTTCTTATCAAAGGATGGGCTTCCACTCATAACCCAATATTTCATTACTGCCATGTATCCCTTGCATAGATTCTATCTTTTGACTGCGCTATATTAAAGGCTCTTCCACCTACCCTATTGATTATATGTTCCAAGTACAAACTCAAATTACTATATGGAAGACACGTGATCCTCATGCATGGGAGACATAAAGTATATGTTTTCTTGGAGAGTTTATTTCTCCGTCATTCTTACATTCTTCCTCATGCTGAAAGAAAGAATGCCTCCATAACTGAAGTTCAATAAAACCAACCTAAGAAGCCAATGATGTTGAAATATCTGTGATTTTGTGCCAAGCTAGAGGTGTGGTGGCATAACTGGAAGGAAGGAATTTTTTCTTAAATTTAAAAAGAGAGTATAGTAAGAAACATGAAATCTCATTACCCACTAGTTTAAATCAATGTTCACTGCAAATAGGATAACATTTCCTTCAAATCAAATTATACACTTGTCTGAATCATCACTGCAATGAGCCATGGTATACGAATTTTAGGGATACCAAAAGAGCAGCGAGTAGCTAAAATTGTTTATTCCAACACTATGGAACTGGAGGGAATGGATTCAATGGATATCAAGACCTTGCATTTTGTTTTTCTAAGTGGAAGAGGTCCCTAGAAATTATGATTTTCCTGAAGATAGGGACAAGCAACTAATAACAAGAGGAAGTAGTAACAACGTATCAAGGAGTTAGGTTCCTCAAGGACATTGTGCAAAGGGATGTAGTTATTTTTGAGGACTCCAACATAATCGCAATATCACTGAAGCAGGGAAGAGCTTCCTCCTCCTAAGCCTTGGCATGCATCTATCATAAAATTTTCTTATTACTCAATGCATTTAAATAAGTCCACTATTTTCAGGTTAGAAAAAGATTCAACTCCCAAGTCAATCAGATGGCTAAGCAAGCAGTTTCAGAACACAAAGGGACCCTCTGAGTATGTATCAATGGGGAGGAAAATCCCTCTACACCTCAATACCATCATCAATACAAAGTCCCAAGGTTAGGAAGCATGAAAGGTGGCACTCTCTACCCAAATTGTGATACATGGAAACAAAAGGAGTTTGGCTCACCAAATAAGGAGGCATAGGGACAATTTGCTAAGAGACAGTTGAAACAAAATCTAGAGTGTTTTCTCACCACAACAAAGCCATTAATGCCAGTTTGTTCAAAGGTCCTATCTATTACAATGGCTTGGAAGAAGTTAATTCATGATGCTTATCATAATTTCTATATGGTCTCATCGAGATATTTTCATTATGAAAACCATACTCCTGGTTTACCGTTGAGGACTCCAACATAATCACAAGATCACTAAAGTAGGAAAGAGCTCCATCCTCCTAAGCCCTGGCATGCATTTATCATAAAATGATCATACTAATCAATGCATTTAAATAAGTCCAATATTTTGAAGTTAGAAAGAGATTCAACTCTCAAGTCAATCAGATGGCTAAGTAAGCAGTTTCATAAGACAAAGGAAACATCTATGTATGTATCGAGGGGGAGGAAAATCACT
>APFE030042623.1:0-11886 GCA_000404065.3 Pinus taeda | reverse complement strand
TGTGATACAAATGAATTCATCTAGAAAGTTAATTGAAGTTATGGCATAGAGGAGCTAATAGAGAAACGTGATACAACATGTTGTGCACAATATCTTATTGAAACATGTGACGTAATATGAAACATAGACGAAATACTGTAGAAAATTGATGCTATCTAATAAAAAAGACATAACGGTTGCAAATGAGTCACCGGAATAAATAACAATAACAATAACACAAAATGTGAAGATTCCAAAGAACGACATTAAACACTTTACAAAATGATCATCATACATTGACACAAATATCATTCAACAAAAATTGGCATGGAATGAGATACACCAAAGAATGCATCCCTCATATTCCATAATTCTCCAAACTAGTTTATATGCCAGTGTACGATTTCTTAATGAAGTTAAAATTATTGATAAAAAATATTAGCATTGTCAAAGAGTTGGTTGCATGGATAGTCAATGTTTTCATCTCCATCCTTGTCATAATTGTGGGAAGACAAATAACTTTTTATAGAAATGTAAGAAGTAGAAGGCGACTAAAAATATAGTTAGTTATGAATAGATATATCATTGGAGATGGAATTAGGAATTGAAGAAACTACATCAGTCGTATTGGCTAGTCAAAATAGAGGTAAATACATAAGAATCAATGATGGCACTCTCCACACCTAATGGGGAGAGAAAAAATATAAAATAAAATATCCTACACCTTTAAGGGGGGTAGTAAATTGATGAAGTGAACATAATTGCTAGTAAACTAGACGCCACCACCTTATTCAAAGAATATTGGTCAGTTATCATCCAAACCACATAATTAGAATCAAACTGATTATTAGTAAAATAGAAAACAACAATTTATGTAGAATATGGTTAGTGGTCAACTGGAAACACCAACACCCAATGTATCCAAAGACCTAGCATGGATCATATCTAAAAATGAACTATTAAAAAAATTATCACCTTAGACCTGATGGCGGGGTTATAAGATATTTGAAATTTGAAAGTCCTACCCATCAAATTTCAATTCGCATTTAGTCAGCAATTGAGAATTCCAACCTAGAAATTAGTATCCTTAATAAAAAATCATTTCAATTATTCAATGGAAATGTTCATATATGGTAATTTTTCACTTATAAATATTTGAATATTGGTAGTTTTTTAGGAAAATATTCATTGGTAAAAGTGTTGTACAATTTTTTAGGCTTGTGTTTGAGGGGGCTAATGATAGACTATGAGTCCCTAGACAATCATAAGACCATGAGTTGTAATCCTTCTCTTAATGAGGTGTTATCATGATCCCTTATTGAGTTGTCATTTGATCTATATCTAGATCGAGAACATATAGAAAGTCAATTGACGCATTATAAATTCATATCCTAGGATCAATACAATACCAAGTCTTAAGGTATTTTCTGCCACTTTCTTGTATTTTCTCACTTGTGCCCATTCTTATTTGAAGAAGTTGTATACACTAAATAAGAGATTTCACTAAGGGATCTTGCTTAATCAAAGGGATTGATTTTTCTTTATAAATTTGTGCTTAGTGGAGGGAATTGGTGTCTATAATAGGTTTGTTCCTAAAATTATTTGTAACAATAGGTTGGTAGACACAAATAATTACAAAAAGAAATTTTGAGGTTCTCTCTTGGAAGCGTTTCCACATAAATATTATGTTCCATGTTATATAACTTATATATTTCATATGTGATTGTTCTCTTACGGTTCATGAATGGTTAAATAAGTAATAATTTTCTTATACTAATTCACCCTTTTTTATTATGCTAATTCACCCTTTCCCCTCTTAGTATAAGTTTGTGCTTGACTTTATTTCGTTCCTATTCTAAGGTTACAAACCTTCTTTCTCTCAATATTAATGTGAAAATGATGTCAAACGCAGCTACGTAAGTTACCATAGCTACTTCAAATGAAAGTTTGAGAGGTTTAGGTATTTAATTATACAATTTATTAATTAAAGTATAATATATATTCATTTTGTTTTCTTTTTAAAGAAGAAAAAATTGTTAAATAATATTTGTGATCATGTTTCTCACTGCACAAATTCATAAAATTTCCAATGCTCCCCAGTTAGCGATTGAATTTTGAAGTAATTTTATAAACTATTTCCTATAGTCACCCTCTAAACTATATTATTTTTACATAAAATTACACCTCATAGCTAGGTTGTTTGTAAAATCCTTAAAAATTGATTATATGGTCTTATGCTAGCACATCAATTATTCCATTAAATTCAGAAAATAGTTGAAGGTAATTGTTAGGCATGTTATATAAATTTGTTCGAAGCACAAGGGGACCATGTGTAAGAATAACCTAATGGTTATAGTGGAGTAGGGTGGGAATGAATTGGCAAGTGAGGCTCACCTCCACTTCCAACTATAGTCATAAAAAAGTTTCAAAGGAATCTATTAGTTTATGCGCTAAGAGGCTCCATACCCAAATTTTTATGTTGGAGAAATGGACAAGTTTTTATATTAGGAATTCTTTTAGTTCTTCTTGAAGTTTTAGAATAATATAAAGTAGATATATTTATTTTAGGCTTTCTTATATAATGTGTACTTTTAAGTACAAGGTATACATTCTCAATATTGTAAATTTTTTCAAAAGATACATACAAGATGTAGATGAAACTCCTATCCCTTATCTATTTTCCTCAGATAGAATCGTTTGAAGATTTGGATGTGGATAATTCTTTTAAGGCTTTGGATTTGAACTTGTATGTCTATTACTTTCCCTAGTTTGATGGATGCGTTTTATACCTGAAAACTTATTTATAATTCAAATTATTCATGCCTTTTATTTTGGTTCCTTTGATTTTGAAGGTTAGGCTTAGCAAACACATCCTCCTAAGCCAATAACTTCTAACATGATGTAGCTCTTCAGTAGAATTGGAAGTTTGTAGAATTAGTGTAACACTTTATTTAAGAGACTCCATTCATCATTTAATCCAAAAAAATGTGTAGATGAAATAATTTATTTATTTTTATTTATGTTTTACATCTAAATAAAGACCTATAAAATCAAAACACACACAAACACATATGACAGTTACTCCATAAAAAGGTTTCCAAATCAAATGTTTTTCGTTGAGGCTATTATATGGAAGAGAATAGTGTTGAGGAACTATATGGAAGACAATATGCTCCCTTATTTAGGTTAACTAGATATTTTAGTAACCACAAGGGATATCCCTCAAATTTAATGTAACATCCCTTGGTATACCTCATGTAGAAATACACAGGATTACAAATTTCTACTAGATTTACTAGAATGCAATAATCCCAAAGACTTATCCCATATTCCTTAATTGATAATAAAATTATATAATCATGATCATTAAGTGAAGTAACATTAGAAAAGGAATAATATATCTCATGAAGTAATAACCATTATCACAATTGATTAATATAATGACTCCTACAACTTGCATCATTAGCATTGTTCATTTAATTAACATAGTTGATAAAACATTGATGATTATGTAAGTTTCGATGTCATGCAAGGCAACAACATCATCAAAATAAAAAATATAGGAAAATACATAAATGGTCACCAATATCTCTTGGAAACCCTAAAGGGAAAAACCAACAAAAATTTATTTTATTAAAAAATTTGTGAGGGAGTTGACCCCTCACACAATGGTAGCAATAGGGTCCATATGTTTCCCATTGTTAAAATTCTAGAAATAAATAACATCTTTAATTCAAGCAAAAATAACCACATACTATTACATTAATCATGATATCATGTTTCTCAAACACTTTGCCCCACAATTCCTCAAGCACTATGTCTTTGTGGCCTAGTTATTTCTTGCAATGGATTATCCCATATTTGATAATACTTCACTCTACATGAACCAATAATCAAGAATATTGATCTCATTTCCTACCACAATGTTAACTATAATCCATATTTTGGTTGTTGCATAAAGGGATGGATTAGACACTATTAATTCATCCTTCGCATAAATCCCAATTCTTTCCTACACTTACTACCATCAACAAACTTTGATATCATGATTGTATAAAATATTCATTTATCAAACATAAATAATCAATCTCTACTAGTTATTCTTTAAAATCTTTTCATGTTCCACCTTCTTCCACATAAGTAATAATGTTAAAATTTCTCTTTGATCCTTTTATTTTACATGCATCCTCAATTGAAAATCCAATTTTTGGCACATGCATAAATGAAATGCAGGAAGAGTATTGAGGTGCGCCTCTTTATTGACATCACACATGCATTAATTGAAATCACATAATTTCAAAAAACATGTCTATTTATCTATGTATGTGTATGGATATGAAACATTTATAATCATCCAAATCTCACATGCTTAAAGTAAAATGCATAAATATTATCAAGGCGTGTTCATCAATCCATACTTCAAATGCATTATACGAAAGGGAATAGTTACATTTTACCTTTGCCCACAAGAATAGGGTAATATTTTGAAAGAATCACCATGGTTAACACTATCTCTTCACACAAGAGGAGGGAAAATTTTCAAAAATATAATCATCATAGATACTATTATTTCTTCACAGAATAACACTTTCTTTTTAAAAGAAAAAACACTTAACTTTGTTATTTTATTGGAAAAAACATGAATTTATTTCATTAGTTTTCTTGAAAGAGAATGTTTATATATGCACAAAGATAATAGTTCTTGGGATATTTTAATTTGGAAGAAGCATATGTGTTTACATAAACAACGGTAAATTATTGTTGATCCAATTTCTTTTTGGAAAATGAATACATGCTTATATGCACAAAGATAAAAGTTGTTGGGCTAGTTTCTTTTGGAAAAGAATATGTATTTGCATGAATAAAGAGAATAGCTATTGTTCTAGTTTTTTGTTTTTCAATAGAACAATAGCTATTGTCTTTGTGCATGCAAATACATATTCTTTTCTGAAAGAAACTAGCCCAACAACTTTTATTTTCATGCATATAAAAACATATTCTTCTTCCAAAAGAAATTGGTCTAACAACAATTTATCTTTATGCATGTAAACACATATCCTCCTTCCAAATTAAACTAGCACAACAACTATTATATTTGTGTATATACAAACACTATTTTTCAAGAAAACTAAAAAAATAACCACATGTTCATTTCCAAGAAAATAACAAAGTTAACCTATATTTTTATGTGCAAGAACCATGCAAACCTTTTCAAGATAATAACAAGGTTAACTTATCTTTTTAGGTATGATAATCATGCAACCGTTTTCAAGAAAATAGCATGGTTAACCCATCTTTTTATGAAAAACACCAACATATTCTTTTTCAGAAAGAAATCACCATAACGATTTCTATGTTTGTGTGCAGGAACAACATTATATCCTTTTTCTTCACCATAACTAAGCACAAAACAACGTGTTTCTTTCAAAGAAACCCACAAGAACTACCTATTCTTTTCTAATAAAATCCCATCTCTTATATTCTCTCTCCATAAGTACTATGTATTTTTTTAAGAAGGAAATATTATATTACCTCTCCACATAAATTCTACATATTCCTCTTCATTAACTAATCTTTGTTCACCAAAATTCATGAAATAGTTTTCGCGATAAAATTTGAGATCAAAATTTGAATCTTAAAACCATAAGGGCTTCAAAAAAGGAGTGAAGAGTAGTAAAGGAAATGAAAATCTTAAACAAGTTATCTTTCACTAGACAAGGAAAAAACAGAGATGTACTTCGATTCATAAAATGACCCAACCTAACCAAATGACTAAAGGCCTTAAGGCTTACTTTTGGATTTGAACCTCGTAAACCGGGAATAAAGGCAAAAAGGAATGATTTTTGCTAATATAGAAGAGGAATAAAACTTCCTTGGCTTGCTTCCAATCATAGTTCATATGTGTATGTACGCAAAAGAGAATACGATTTGAGAAAGAAATATCAATGATGCTCGTTAGAGAGTGAGTGGAATGATTAATAAATGGTTTGAGATGAAATAACTCCCTTTATTATAATTATATATAGGACAATTCAATTCTCATTAAGAAAATGACACTTCATTATAATAAATAATATGACACCAAGGATGTCTTGAAATGACAACTCACTTATAGATCCCCTCCTCTAACCCATGCTAACCCATGCCTATGATAATAGTTCAAAATAATTCATCATGTAATAAAAAATCCATTAACCAAAGAAAATGACATAGTTACATATCTCTCTGGTATAGTCTTCCCTTTGCTTCCGCATGGTGAGGAGACAAGAAACCTCTGTGCAACATTTTTGTGCTAGCGCTCTACTCCACAAGCCCAAAGGCCCGACGAATTAGTCCTCAACTTAATCAAAATCTGCACCAATGAATATAACATTCTTAACACAAAAAACCGCAATTCCTCCTTCACCTAATGCTTATAAGAGTAAACAAATGGCTTTCCTCTTCTTCTTGAGCTCAAAAAACTACCATAGATTTGTAACTACTTCTTAGGAAACCATTATATATCTCTTCATTCAATCATTTGAGTTCATATCCATACATTAGTAAATTATATAATTATATATGTGTGTATGTGTGTGTGTGTGTCCAAAATGTGCATGACGGTCATGTTGATATTACATTTAAGAAATTTAACAAAAAAAAAATAATTTTGTTCCCAAAATAAAGGAAGAATTGCAGTCCTAGAATGTGAAATCCAATATTACAAAATAATAATTTTATAATAAAATAAAAGTTCTAAATGTAAAGATAAACATAAACGTGCAAAGGGCACCTTTTACTTCATTCACTAGAATAAAAAGAGAAGTGAGAGAAATGAAATGCATTTCTAAGATATGATCATGCAAGATAAATGTCTAAAAATAAAGGAAAGAAGACATGGTAATCAACAAAATAAATATTTGAAACACTTTAAATTGTAAATAGGATCATAACTTATAATACCATTGGTAGTATTAAAAATTGTTGGAGTGATAATAAATATAACTAAATTGATGATTCACACATGAATATAGGAAAATCATATTTCATCTAGTGAAAAAGAAAATGAAAATTTTAACAATTGAATAGGTACATGATTAGGTTTCTTTGAGATCAAGCCTGAAGAAAATTGTTAGAATTTAAATTGAATGTTTCAAATGTAAAACCTAACACATAACCCGGCTAGGAAAGAGAAGGATCATTCACACACATGTTATATTTCTCATTAGACTACTTATTTTCTTGATTATTAGTTTAGATATAGTGAAATAGAGTATATATTTTTAACTAAAACACAATATCAAAATTATCCCACTTCTGTGACATTCAATACTTTGTACTTGTTTTTTAATTGCCAACTTACATATTCTTCATTTTGATTAGTGAATCCAACAACTGTCATCGTAATTATTACTAATAAAGAACATCAAGAATTTTGAGAAACATTTAAAAGTGGTATTTTAAATCTAATTCATGTAGTTTATTACCACCAAACTTCATATGGAATAGGGTATTCATTCATTCTTCATACTACAACAATATCTGGCTCAATGTATAAGATGTATTTCATAGTTAGGATAGATTTCTAAATTTTTGTAATCACAAATACAATTGCAGAGCTACTCATCAATTTTTCATAAATTAAATGGCTTTGATTGGACCTTCAGAATACGAGAAATACAATTGATTATTCTTATATTTCCCAAAGTTATCTCAATAAACATAATCATCCAAGAATCTCCCTTAATCATCGCAAGGAGAAGGCAGAATATACTGAATGGTTTGGAGAATTTACTTCTAAATTTCTAAGAAAATTTCATGTTCTTTTTTCACTTGTCATAAGCAACAGAAATTAAGTTATGATTTCCCTTTACTATGATTAATTTCCATAATAAAAGGAAGCTATATGTAATATACCAATAATGTTTTCATCATCTCTTATTTGATTAATTACAAATTTAGTTATTTCACCAACTAATTTGACCTTATTTCCATGTTTTTTTATATCCATGATTAAGAATCTTTTTTAAATTGCAATATCTTTCAAATAGTGAATTGTATTTAAATTTTTTTTATTGCCACATTTACTTGTTCCCATATGCAATAGTTTTTCCTTAGTAAAAACTTCTTAGCTTCCTAGCTTTTAGTTTAAATTTTTCTTCAATTCTCAATAGCTATTAAAATTTCAATTGATTTGACCATTTGTTTCTCTTCATAAGCAATGATAATATATTTTCATTGATAATTTAATTTCTTTTCTCTAACAATGAATATATATCCATTATTTTCGTTTTCTTTGGATGAATTTATTTTTGTGGTTAGGATAATTGGTTTATCAATTGGATGGTTTACTCTTATTCAAAACCTAGATCAATTATATCTAACTTTGGAATACCATTTTTAAGATTAAGGAATTTTTTCATTCTTCTTCTAGATTTTTAATAATATTTTCATTTTCTTATTTTTCTATGTGAGAGCTCTAAATTGATTTTTACGTAAACCTTTTTCTTTATGAGTTTTACTAGCTCCTTACACAATGTTTCTTAGTGGAGAAATTCAACTTAGATCTAATACTTTCTATATCATTTTCATTTTCCCTCAACAATTTCCTCGTCTTGATTTTTTTGTCCCCGTAATGAGAAGTTTGTGTTGCAAATATGCAATGGTTATATATTTGGCTATATTAGTGGCTTTTTAAGTTCTAAGTTGTTCTTCCAAATTACTAATCTACACTTTCATTTTCCTCACACTAACAAAGAACCACAATAGACATATGGACACCAAAATATGTAATGGTTATATATTTGGCTATATTAATGGCTTTTTTAGTTCTAAGTGTTCTTCCAAATTACTAATCTACATTTTCATTTTCCTCACACTGAAAAAGAACTACAATAGACATATGGACACCAAATTACCTACATATTTATGCTAATCAATTTTGTCCTATGGACGTAACTTCTCTAGATTAATTAATAGTCTTGTGGTAACATAATCCTTTTCAGTAAGTTCAGTGGATGGCTTATCAACCTTTGGATAAAAAATAGCCATCTATAATTATAATTAACAAAAAATAGAAATGTTGAGGGAGATGGATCATATTGAGTTAATTTATCGTATAAATCTTATTTTTCTTGTCTAATTTATTGAATATTTGAGAATGTCTCGTGTGAGAGGGATGGTGGATGGGGGGGGTGGGGGGTTGTGGTAAATAAATATTCTTATTACTTCATATTAATTAAAACTCACTTCAATAATTGTCTCTTTGGGAAATTACAAAACAAGCAGAAAAATATCAAATACACAATATTAAGTGAGTACATGGAAAACATGATATTTAACATGGAAACTCATATGGGAGAAAAACACAAATCAATTTCTTCTTTAAGTGATGATTATAAAATAACCCACATTACAGAGCTTTCAATCATCCACTTGTAGAGGGAACCTATCCCCTTGAAATTTGCAAGCTCCAATCTACTAGAGACATCAATCTCCAAGTTGTTATAGGTAGCCACCTATAGGGAACACCAATCCCCTCTTGATATTTGACTTGAATTATCTTTGTTGCTAAATAGTATGATTTCACCTCCGCTCTTCCTTTCCCACCTTTATATTCATACCAGTTGCTACTATTTCTCAACAAATGTAGTTTTGAGCCTCTCACCCTGACTTTCTCTCTTATACATTCATAGATATTTCACTCATACTCACTATCTCTACTTTTCACAACTTTCTGATATCTTATTCACACTTCCATTTCCCTTCTATGATATTATCAACTTCAATTATTTTATCCATGCTTTTATATAGCATAAACTATTATAGTATTAATGCCTTTTCCATAGGTATCAACCCACGCTATTTACCCATGGTATTGTGGTTTGACTAAGTCATGCTTCTCCTATATTTTTCTCATGGTGTCAATCTACCTGTATGGCGCAGTTTAAATTTTAGCTCCCTTCTATACAAAATTTTACTGCTCACATGCTTCTCACATGCCACTTATGCACTTCTTAGTACTTTAAAGTACAAATCCCTTTAGTCCAAATAATTATATATTTGTCGCTTTTCCTTTCATAATTTCCCTTACTCATGATCATGGGTCGTGGCTATTACTCACACACACCTTGCACATCAAGTGATTACACTTTAATACTAATGAGACAATGCACCAATAGCTCTTATGGATAGATTTAATCCTCCTTGTCACCACATGTTGTAACTAAGTGCTTTAACACATAAGGAATTTGTAAATTAGGTCTCTTGCCTGCTTGTTACATGATGATATGCCAAAGTTCCAAGACCACAGTTTCATGACTAGACTTCAACTAATGAAAACCTTCGGAATATGTATTTGATGGCTAATTTCTCTTTATTTTGAGACTTCACCCCTTCAGTCAATCCATTTCCATTTTGTTTTGATGCTTTGGTTCTCTAATGGCTTGATGCCAAGATATGGGACGAACTTAGTCTAACCTATTATTAAATCAATAGAATCAATTCACTACCATTCATATTTAACACTATGGTGTCCCAATAACCCTCAACATAATATGTGACGCACCATGCCATGTCATCCACCACATTAATTTCCATTATGATTGCATATCATTTGTTGCAACTAAACAAAACTTGCCATGTGTGTCCTGGTGCTGACCTATACTTTCCCCATGTCACCTACCAAATATCAAATTGGGTAGCCAAAAATGCAAAAGTTTTCCACCACATGTCCTCAATTGTTGCTGCCATGACATCAATGCCACCAAGAATTCACGTCAGCCATGCCAGCTCTCCTACCATGACACCTTGCAATATCAAATATCAAGAAGTGAGAGAGTCTGTTGATATACCTCCAGCCTATGATAAAGCCAATAGGCCATGGGCCAATAGGATCCTATCCCTTGGGAGATATTTGCTTGAGGAGCTTTGAGACTAGGAACAATGATTGGGGGTTGGTATTGTCAACCTTGGCCTTCTTGTACTTATAAGCCTTCTCCTTATAAAATTTCAAGGTTATGTCCTACTCGACCTTTACTATTACGTGAGTGTTTCTTTTGATCCTTTTGACCTACTCAATAATATCCCATTGATGTTATCAATACTTGTTGAGGCAAATTAATTACCTATCATTTAATTGTCAACCCAGGGGTTTCGTAAAACTTGCGAAGCATGCGTGCACTATATATGCTAGAAATTAACTTTCAATTTAGATCAATATAACTATGAAACCAAATAATGAAAAACCAGATTCACCTATTCTAATTCAATAATCAACTCAAAATAAATTATAATACAATTATAGTACACCACATAGAATTGAAATCTTAATCTTTAAATCTTGCAGGGATTGAAAAGCACACCTTTCAGAAATGAAAGCAAAAACAATATTCTTAACCTTTCACACGGGAAAAGATATGAAAGAAAATAAAAATAAGTGCTCTTAACTTCTAGGTAGAAAGCAAATAGAAACAATCACTCTTAACCTCTCACACAGGAAAAGATATGAAAGAAAATAAAAACAATTGCTCTTAACTTCTAGGTAGAAAGAAAATAGAAACAATCACTCTTAACCTCTCACACAAGAAATTATATGAAAGAAATAAATGTTAATCTATGAAAGTAGTAAATCTAAGTCTATGAAAAGCAATAAATCTCACGCACTGTTGGTGGCCAATCCAAAAGCATGAGAGATGGCAAGTTGAGAGGCTCCAAATGCAATCATAACCAAATCAAGGTGAGCATCACTCATGAGCATGGTACCAAATCCAAATTCTATATTAAAAACATGAGCATTTCCCCAACTTTACACATGCCTTCAAAGGAAAAGGATCTCCTATTTATACAAAAACATAAGAAACTACTCTATTTAATGAGGATACACTAAAATCTCATATAGTTACAACCAAATAGCTCATAATGAGACAC
>APFE030042622.1:0-14593 GCA_000404065.3 Pinus taeda | reverse complement strand
CTTCAATTCTTCCATGTCTATTTTCAAATCTATCTTCAAATCATCCATCTTAGCTTCCACATCATTCATCTTAGCTTCTACACCTTTCTTTTAACAATCCATCTTAGATTCTGTTCCTTTTTGTGCAAGTGACACTTGTTGCACTTGGTCTCGTAATTTTGATATATCATGTTGCATTTCTTCCTCTTCTTCATGAGTCATGCTAGAGCTTTCAGGTCGCCTACTAGGTGTTTCCATTTTCTTTCTTCGGGGCATCAATTGCTGATAATAATGCTTCACTATGCCCTTTGAATTCCTTCAAAATAATTTTTCAAACCAAGCTTAAGCAAACATTTAAAAAAATATACACACCGTTTTTCACTTTGTAGGAGCTCGATATTGCCTCTGATGTATCTCTATAATTTTGGATCATTCAGTTCTGAAATTGCGACCTACGGTAGCCATCTGTGTCCTCTTTCCAATGCCACTAGTCTGACCCCAATTGTATTCTCCAATGAAGAGTTATGCCAAATCTCCCACAATGACCTAATTATAGACTAATTCAGTAGAGCGAACTTGTACGACGTGCCAAGTGTCCCTGTTTTGACCTTTGGCCCTGAAAAATATACACAAGAAACTAAAGTCCATCCTCTTTCTATACCTTCTTACGAAGTGTCAATCTGATACTCAGAGAGAAATTTATGACAATTTTCCCCAGGTCACCTGTTTTGAATGTAATTCAGGATTCTGCAAAAGGACCAACTTCCTCAGTTCATATCTCCGAAAATATAGCGCAAAAAGCTCTGAAATTCGGACCTGAGATGTAGTGCGATGTCTTCTCAAAAGGGTTTTTTTTAGCTTCTGAAACATCACAGAAAAAACGTTATAGCGAAAATGCCACGATGACCTATTTGGAGCAGCGAAACCCTAGAATCCAAAGCTCTGATACCAAATGTTATGAAACCAGCTCAAGAAAAGATACATCAACACCTTAGAATTCAGCCTCTTCGAGGGGGAAACCTCCTTTACATTACATAAATGAACAATTCTTGGATGATTCAAATGATAAAACCTCCTTTCTATATATAGGATCTAAGGAGTCTCAATATAACTCAGCCGACCTAACAATAATAATATAAAGCCACAAAAATAACAATAGAGGGATTCTATGGGGCACAGTAATAACAATATGGAGACAATACGGGCACAACAATATTAATAAGGGGTACAACTACAATAGTAATGGGGTAATCACTAGTATTATAGGGACCCAACAGTTTTCAATCCTACCTTTCTCAGGACTCCAAATTTGTTGAAGAAAAGTCAGGCTTCTCTGTTTCGGAAGGCTATGTCGTACTTCCTGTAGAACTTCTTGCTAGCTTCTGTAGGATGTCCCTGCACCTCTAAACAAGCTCAGTACGCGGGAGAATTTTGAACCAGGCCGAAAAGCTTGGTGGAGGATGACAGGTTAACAGATTGTGGGAGCAGAGGACGCGTACTTCGGCTAAGAACATTGCAGGTGCAAATGAATCAGTGGGTGGTGAGAGTCAGCCGAGCATTTTTTAATTACGACATGATTCGTGGTGAGGGAGTGAAGTGGCCAGGGGTACGTGGCCACACGCAGCCTGCAGTGCTATCATGAACTGCATGTTCTCTTCTTGATTAGTTGCACTGGAGTTCAAACAGCCAACACTCCCTGTTTTTTTAATTTTCACGTGAGTTGACTGTCCACGTATACTGCATGATTTCCAGCTGAGCGCTAGAGAAGGCACTATCAGGTTAACTTTGCTAGATTCATGGCTTAATCCCACCATTTCATTCGTTTAAGCACTTTCGAATCATATTGATGCAGATAGAGGAACTAGTTTAGACACATACCTGTAAGTTGACGTGTTGTTGCGTCCTTTTTGCTGCTGCATGCTCATATTCCATTGTTGTCTGTCTGGATCCTTTATGCTATAAGCTTTTTTTTGTCTGATGTGTGGTTATTTTCCTTGTGCAGGTATCCTCTGGTTAGATCTACGCTGCAGGAGCTTGCTTCAACGTTCAAATTTTCACCCTCATGCTGTTGACGCTGAATTTTCACAGGACAGAAACTTGTTTTCTCCATTGATCCTAAACGATAGATTGAATCAATCTGAAACTTTCTGAGCATGTTTCTATCATCATTGTGCACTTCCCAGAGTGAAATAGTGGTCAATGGATGCACGTATTTCGAGAAAAATAGAAAATGGCTAAATATTACAGGGGTCAATTTCTCGGAAACCGTGCATTGAAATTGGCTGAAACTGCTTGGGTAGGTTACTATCACCCATATGCATCTCCCCATGAAACAGGTTTTCAAACAGATGCACAGACATGGATAAAATGCAAAAATGGTTGAAGGTGATGGAGGCTGATTTCTTGGAACCGTGCACCAGAATTGGTTGAAACTGCTCAAGCATGTTGCCATCATCCCTGTACAACTCCCCGTAAAATGGTTTTGTAAATGGATGCACAACTTTCAAGTTATGGAAAAAACAAATTTCAGCACTATGTATTTTTGCTTTCAAGCATTCTGCAGTTTTTTGCATGGTAAGAAAAAATGAGATTGGGCTGTGATGCAGGCATGGAAATGATGGAGGAGGAATTTGAAGATTGTAGGAGGACTTATGAACCCTTTAGGAAGCCATCATGTTCGCCAAACTGCCTTTTTGAAATTCATTTCTAGCTTCCTTTAATTTCTGCAGGAACTTCCTGTAAAAAACACAGTTTTCATAAAAGAAGTACAATGAGGTGGAAAAATGATGGAGAAAGGTGAGGGATGGAAACAGGGGTGGCTGCAGGCCTAACAAACAGATTCCAACCTCCAGATTCCCTTTTAAAATTGAATTTGGTTCATCTGAAGATTCTACAGGATGTTTCCTATAGAAATTCAGAACTTCCTGTAGAAACACTTGGAACTTCTTGTAGAAAAGCCTGGAACTTCATGTAGAAAGCCCAGAACTTCCTGTAGAAAGCTCAATCTTGACCTGAATGTGACCAAATCCTAGGAGAAGTGAGTGGCCATGGAGGGAGTGCCTAAAGGGATGTCCTGGAGCCTAGTACGGACTCTTGTCCTCGTTTTGCGCGCCCCTCTTTTCTTGCAATGTATTCACTGCAACCTGCAATTTTTCACAGAGATTAGTCCTGTTTTTTTTTCTTTTTCTTTTTTGTTTTTTTCTTTTTTTTTTTGAAAACAACTAGGGTGCCTCATGGAGGTTTTCACCCTAATTGCCTACCCTAGGCGCCTCCAAGGGAGGTTTTCACCCAGAGATCTTATTCTCTCTTTCTTTTTCTTTTTTTCTTTTTTTTTTCTTCTTTTTTCCCAACCCATTGACTCCCTCATGGAGATTTTCAATCAATGAGCCAATCTAAGGCGCCTCCGAGGAGGTTTTCACCTTAGATTTTTATTTTCTTCTCATTTTCATTTTTTTTCTCTCTTTTTTTTTTTTTTACCCTACCCTACTTGAAAAACAAAATCATTTTCAAGTATAAGAATACTTCCAATGGAGCCATGTGCACATCGAGATTAGAGACAAAATGATGTGGAGGCTTGAAATGCATACTTTGATAGGTGTCCGGATTTCAGAGACCAAATGATTTGACTTTGAAGGGATTAAGCATAGCTGAGGAAGAGAGTGTTGTTGCAACTTAGTGACCGTCTGGAACCATATCTCAATGTAGCTCTGATATCCTTGGTCCTTTTTCTGATCTAGATCATTCTTCATGTCACTTTCTATCATGACCTTCTCATATTCCTCTTTTTTTTATTTTTCTCTTGAGTACATGGAGGATTTGATGGTAACCATGAGGGAACTCTCTCGGTCTCTGATTCTGATGTCTTCCCTTCATCAAGTGTAGCCCATGGTTCTTTGATCTCCTCTTTTGAATCTTCTTTTGCTGAATGTGGTCCTTCAATGCTGTCAATATAATCTCTTTCTGGCAATACTCTTCTTGAGCTATGGTGAATATCATTGAGCTCAAGAGGAGTCATTTGGACATGTTGTGCCTCAACTTTGCAATTGGGTTGAGCTATTCCAATGTGCGGGTTTGGAAATGGTGGTATGAGTAGTTGAGTGGGGGTGTATATTTGAGATGAATGTGGATGGGGTTGTGGCTGGGCAGGTGGTGGAGGCAAAGGAGTGGGAGGAGTGTTGTACTAGGGCCTCCACCCCTGATGAGGTGCATTCCACTGAGGTTGTGGCTGAGCATAAGAGTGAAACGAATGAGCAACTGGAGAAGCGTGGTATTGAGGAGGATACGACCAAGGAGGGGGTGTGGACCAGGAAGGATGAGCAAGGGGACCCCAAGAAGGCATAGAAGTGGCTTGATAGGGGTTGTAATAGGTCTGGGATGTCCCTTGCATTCCCTGCTGGTAAGGTATGGGTCCATGTGGCCTCCTTTGGTTCATATAGTAAAGTGGTTCAATGGCTCCTTTGGCCCTCTGATATGCAGCTTTAATTCTGGGCAAGGAAGGGCACTGATTCGTAGGATGGTATTCTTCACAGACAAAGCACACTTCTATGGAGTACAATGGACATTCGTTCCTAGGATGCTTTCTAGTGCACCTGGGACAAAAGATGGCCAAAGCCCTCTTGGCTTCCTCTTGCTTCCTTTGGATCTGCAAGGTATCCAGTTGCATGATAAGAAACTGCCTCACCTCTCTCTTGAAATCTTCCGTCTAATTTGCAAATTCTTTTTTGGATAAGGTACTGCTCCCAACATTTCTTCTTGTAGCCATTTGCTCCAGAGGAATGTTTTCTTCTTCTTCTTCCCTTGAGGTTCTTCAAATATGTTTCGTTGTCCACCTAAGGGTTTTTTAATCACAATCATCGAAGAAGAGAGAAGGTTGGCTGTGTGAAGCAGTGGGGGTGTTGTGCAATCATTTTTCTGAATTATCTCTATTCCTACAAGGCATGAAAAGAAATCTTTTTCGTTGAGTTTTGTTTTTTTTCTGCTTGTACCTGCAAAAATAAAATAGATTGAACTGCAACTAACTAAAATCTATCTTTCTGAAATGAAAATGTGAAATTGAAATGAAAGCAAGAAAGGACTAATCTATTTTTCTAAAATGAAATTGCAGGAATGAAATGCTAAGCTACACTTGCAGAATTGAAATTGCGGAATTGAAATGCTAAGCTACGCTTGCAGAATTGAGATTGCGAAATTGAAATGTTAATCTACGAAAGCAGGAAATGTATACTCTACTTTTGCGGAAATGAAATTGCAGAATGGAAATGAAATAAACTACTTAGCAGAAAGTTGTAGTAGAAAATAAAAGAATAGCAGCAATCACCAATACGATGCTTCCCTGGGAATGGCGCCAAAAAGAATGGTGGGCCCCAGTATTGCAGCAATAATGCTGCAACTCCTGAGACTCCCTTCTTTAATTTATCAACCCGGTAGTTCATAACAAACTTAGAAGCGACGATGTTGTATGCACAAGTACTAGCTCTTGCCGCAACTATCATTTGGTCAGCTGGCACAAGTCCACTAGGGGCTTAAGCCAACTTCTATGAGCTCTGAGAAGAAGCTTTTTAACTGATGGATGAAAGCTAACTCAAAGGAAGTTAATCTACTTGCAGAAAGAAACTGAAAAGCTGAAAGGAAATGCAAACCCTAGCAAACCCTAATTTTACCAGCTAGCCCTACTGATGCGAAAAAGAGAATCCAAGCTACTGAAAGAGATGCCATTGGCTTCTATGAAGGTAAAATGCATGTGTCTAAGTTATCACTATCTGAAGAAAACATCTTTTTGTATTTTTGAATAAGTTGTCAGAATTGTCATGCATGTGCTTTCACTGTTTTTGACTGTGCAGAGGTAGATCGGTGAGGGAAAATGCTTGCAGGAGGTTGGGAAGGTTCGGAGAGGGCCTAAGGGGTCCCTAGCACCCTTATAGAGAGTTTCACAGAGTTTGGCTATCAAGAAACTGCTTTCGTGAGCTTCTACAGGAAGTCTGCAGGGGTTCTACAAGATGTTCTGGAATTTCTACAGGATGTCTGTAATTTTCTACAGGATGTTTAGAAATGGGATTTTGGAGGATGGATGGAGGGAGAAAGATGAAGGAGTGGGTATGGAGGTGAGATAATGGTGTGAGGAGGTCTAGGCCTTGTGAAATGGAGCTGAAGAGTGGCGAGGATGGTTGGATTTGTTCAAGGCGGAGGAAGCGATGATGCACAAGAATGTAGAAATTAGGGCAAGGTGGGAAAAGTATGGAAAATGAAGGGTAGGAATCATGGACTAAGGGTTGGAGCAGATTATCTGATGGAGGAAAGGTAGATAGAGAGGTAATATAGGTGCTCTGCAAATTATTTCTCAAATTGAACAAACAAAGACTCGAAAAATCAAGGACCTAGCTACTTTAACCTAATCTGATCTAAATAACAACAAAGAAAATGAACAACAGTTTATCATGTGAAATAGCTATGAAAACTAAGCAATCATGAACCTGAGAATGTAACCACAACTAATATCAACTTCTGCAAATGAGAATCTAACACTAATAATTGCATGATGAAGTAAAGATAGTGTTTTTGGTGGCAACAAGGTCACCTTGGTCCCAGCTCATGATCCCAATGAGGGAGAGGTGAGATCCGAGGTGCTTGATAGCCTTTTTCTGAAGATCTTCCCTGTTATTAACCTATCAAATCAATCTGAACATAAAAAGCATTTTTAATCATCAAAATCAACCTAAATAACAAAACAAGATTTAAATCTAAATAGCATATTTTATTCTAAGAATGCAACAAAGACACATAAAGGTAAACAAAGGAGGTGCTGGGAACTTGGGTTGGGCCCAATCCCAAGAGCTACAGCCTCCTGAGAAAGATTAGAGCTGGTGCAAATCTGGATTCATCTTTATTGCTCAAGAAATAATAGTTACATAAAAAATTGTCCACAAGAAAAAGCTTGAAAATGTGCTGAAATGCAGAGCTAACACACTGCCTAAAAATTGACTAAAATCGAACTACAAACTAGCTAACTTCTGCCTACAAAAGTGACTAATTGAAATGAGGCCCTAAGCCTTCTTATTTATACAAATTGAGGACCCCAACAACCCTCCTAAACTTTAGGAACTCGGCTGCCAAAACTTGTAGTTAACAACAACTTTACTAGCCCTTTATCGGCTGCCCTTGTGGTAATTGATTTGGTGACCTTTGAACTCCGAACTGATGGTGGAGAATTTGAGGTAAGGGCCCATAAATGAAGGGCACACCTTCCTACAAATCCTCTCCACGAATTTGGTTGCCAAGTGCTCATTTAAACCTTTGATTTTGTCTCGAAATTGACCAAAAAGGCTGCATAAAGCACACATTAGACTTGTTGGCATAATGACTAACCCAATTCACTCTATTAGCATAAATCTAATCAAAAACATGCAATAAACTAATGAGAATGGTGGATTAAGTCAAATTAGGAGGCTGAATGAGCCCATATAATTATCCATTTTTGGGGCTCATCAATCTCATCGACCTAAAACCACAGAGGAACTCTAGCCTCAAAATATATATACAAAGGAATGCTAGTATGAGCAAATATGTAAATGGGTAAACATGCCCTAAATTATTTCTAAAAATACCAACTTAAAACTGATATGTATAATGCGCACAAGGGTCATCCATGGGTTGTTACAAATGGTTTCAATGTACTTTTGAACTATTACCTACCTCCAATCCCTATATATGATATAATCCTCCATAGACTTTATGTTACCAAGGCCTTACTAAAACAATAATCATCTTAAGCTTCAAACCTCCTTCTTCCTTTGGTTTTAAAAATGAAAACCATTTCACCAAGGGAATTCTATCCCTCTCTCTCTACCCATACTAAAGGAATCTAAAGCACCTCCATTTGATTGAGTCCAAGACCCTCTAGGAATGGAAGCTATAATAGTAAATTAAAATGACTTATATTAATAATTTAACTAAGGTCAATTTTCCACCCAAATAAAGCTATAATTACACAATTTCTCAATCCCGTACTCATATTTTTCAAAAAACTACTTCCAAGCAATCTTCCTATAGCCATTTGAGATAAAACCCAAATATTTGAAGAATGTGTAAAAGTTTTCTATTTTAAAAGGAAAAAACAACATAGTATTTCTCACATATATGAAGTTGTACAAAATAAGTCAAGAATTTCCTTTAGTTTATGAAATTATTCTAGAGAAATCGTGAAAAGTCAAATATCATCAACAAATACTAACTATGTTAGCTAAAAGGACCTTCCTAGTTTAATCCTTGACAAAACACTTGTTCTTTTAGCCTCTATAATATATATGTTTAACACTTAGCAATAACAAAAAGCAAGAAGCGTTAGAGGGTAACCTTGGCTCAAACTTTTCATGTGCTTAAAAAACCATAAAGCTAAGCCATTGATTAATATAGCAAATCAACCCGAGGAAAAGGTTCCCAACATCCAATTGAGCATAATTTGGACATAAAAAGAAATAAGAAGTGGAATTGGTCTTGAGTAGAGCTAAGAAGATTTGTCATAAACCCTAGATAAATCTAGTTTCATAGCAAATGCACTAACTCTCTACATTTTTTTAGTGTGCAAACCCTCTTGTTTTGTCCCAATAGATTCCTAGATCTATCTACCATTCAATAAGTCAAATTATTTTACAAATTTAGATTCTATGAATATCAACTTCATCCTCATAGCTATGACTTTAGCAGTTGTCTTATAAATATAAGTACATAAGTATATATGCCTAAAATCATCAAAGGAATAAGGGTTGTCCTTTTTTGGATTAAAGAAATAAATGCTCCAAACACTTTTTATGATATTCTAGCATCTTCCACAACTCTCAACAACTCATCTTCCAATAAATTATAAAAACCTATAAGGAATTTTTTTTCGCCACTTATCAAGCCCAATGATTTTATCCTTCTAAAAATAAGCCATGATAGATTTTAATTCTTCCTCTAATGCTTTGTCCGTCAACCAATCATTCTCCTCCTTTAGAAAAACAAGGAAAAAATGATGTAATCTTCACAATTTCAATAATATTTATTCTATATGGTTCTTTCTATAATCCCTTGAAATGATAAAACTCCCATAGAAAACATGATCTTAAAAGGCTTAACAATACTGCCATTAGGATTTTTTATTTCCCAACTAGTATTGATATTTTTTTATGGTTTTCATAGCTATGGAAATATGTTCTATTTTCATCCCCAATGGCTAGTCAAAGAGCTATACTCTTAAGACGTCATAAGGCTTTTTATTTTTTCTAGAGTCTTCAATCTACTCCTATAAGAATCCTCAAAACTTAACAAATTGGGAGTAGATCTCAAATTTTTCCTTCTCCATTAAAATGATAATATGACCTTCTATACATCTTTTGTCAAATGCCCATTTTGAAATAGAGATTTTGACCTTTTTGAGATTTTTTCCAGCTAAAGACTAGTTTATTCAAATATCACCCATTTGAAAGTACAAGATTTATGAAATCCTCATCTTTTAACCACTCAACATCAAATTGTGCAGGATTGTAGGGTTTTTCCTCTTCCTTCTTTATCTAAAGAAGAATTAGGACATGATTAGAGTCCTCTCCAATGTCCACCAAGTTACTAGTTCTTTCCAAACCATTCATGACTAGTTTAGGCAAAAAACAATATCAAGTTATTTACAATTTTTCTCCTCCTTGGTCCTTAAAATCCTCCAAATTTGAGAGAAATTCAAAGGATTCACATCCACCAACCCTACATCTTCAAAATTTTGGATGAAATAATCAACTAGTGGATCCTCCTTTGCGGAAAGATCCTAGTTTTTGGCCCTTTTGGTTTTGAGATATAAATGTCCACTTCTAATAAGCCTTTGGATTTTATGAACTTTTGTTCTAAAAAATCGAGAAAAAAGGGAAACATTTCCTCATAAGGACCATAAACATTGACTATATTTAATTATTTCTCCATATTCACATAATAGAAAATAGTTGCAACCCTTGAATGCAAAATTTCAAAGTGAACTAGTTTGAGGAATGTGGATTTCGACCTTGTCAGCAAACCCATGAGTTCCCAACCAAATATAATCCTAATAAATCCCACTATTTCCAAGGTTCTCTAAATTCATCAATAAACTTCATCCCCTCTCCTATCATTTCTTGTATCAAAATAAAATCTAGCTTGTGGAGATCTAGAAAACTTCTTAAGGAAATTTTCTTAGAAGGTTTTCCCAAAACCTTGATGTTCAAGGAGAAAATGATCACCTAGTCACCTTCTTTGGATTGTACCTTGCTCTAAGATCCCCTTCCATTGTTTTTTGTTTCACCTCAATAACTTCCCCAATTTCCTTATTTTAGGAAACCAATATGTGTGACTTTCTTCCCCTACCACAAGTTTCCAACTTCCTTCACACATCGTTACTTATTTCTCCTTGACTCCTTTCCCAAATCTCTCCTTGGATCCCTTCCTAGATATAAGACAATATATGAAGGGGAACCCTTCAAAAGACACCTCTCTATCAATTGGAGATTAATCAGATCTGGGGAATTAGGCCCTTCCCATATCTTCAATAAGAGTATTGTTCCTCAACCATAGATTAAACCAACAACAAATCCATCCCCCTTCCCATAAAATTATCATGGTGTGTACCATAAACATCCTTGCTAAATATCCAAAACATAGTCTCCATGCTATAATTACATACATAGAAATCCAAGGAAGGCCAATCATATATAGAAATTCAAAAACGAATTTTCAATCAAAATGATAAAAAATAAATCAATTATTAATTTATTAGAGGAAACTTAGGAGAAATATGAGATTGGTTCCTAAATTTGTGGTTGAATTGTCTCATTTTCAAATTGAACACTATTCTAATATACCAAAGTAATTCTATTCATCAAGGCCCATTTGTCATTCATCCTTTCTAGTCCCCTTTCCACATGCCATCCTCCTATTTCTATTTCAAATCTCTCTCCTCCCAAACCATCCTAGGAACATCACCATATCTCAATAGAAATTTATCCTTTCCCAATCCCTTATCAAGCCCTAAGATTTGGCATATAGGTTCCTTGACAAGGAGTACTCTCTTTGTTTTGGTGACTAAATAGTGGATACAAATGGATATTTAAATTATACTAGACTTCACATAATTCAACTACCTTTCTATTATGTCCATTTTCACTTTATTTGAGACTACCATTGGTGCTTCTTCATCTAATAGAGGAACCCATTCATTAGCGTGCACAAGCCTTTTCAAGTCAATAATTCCCCCTCTACATACTACAACCCTATATAGTCCCATAATTCATAACCTTAAAAAGTGCCCTTACTACTCCTAAATCACTTACCATACTCATGCAAAATCATATCCAAGGCTAACATGGTCATCTCACTCAATCCCTAAGTATCTTTTAACTATATCCTCTTCAAAAAATTCTAATAAAATGCTTCTTTCATAACCACTACAATCCCTTTGTTTTGAGATGAATATTGAGTAAGAGTGAGGATAATAACTTACCCATTTTTAGAGATTACACATCTCGAAATGAAGAAGTCTTCAACAAATCTAGGGCACCATACATTGTAGGTTAGTTATGGATAATTAAATAACAGACCATTATTGGCTTCAACACAACTTCCAATCATGGTACCATTTGATGATTGGCCTAAAACTAGAACCCCTTGGCTTATACCAATATAACGCATGAATCCTCCCCCAAGATCTTCAATTCAACCCCAAGAAAAAAACAAATTTGGATGCAAAATCTAAATAACCTAAACTATAAACAAAAGACCTCTTCCTCACTTTAATTTGATGTCATAAGCAAAGCCTACATTTAATTCTAGTTCCATCAATATGTGAGGTACAATTTGAGAGCTATCTTCTTTTATGTTCTTGTCTACCTCCAAAAACTTTCCTAGCTTATTCCCTATGGCATTAAGGCTATCAATGATCTACAATTCTAAAGATAAACCTACCATTTCCCCTAGACCAAGTGCACCAATAGCCTCTTAAGCTTGGGATCAAACCCTCACACTTGTTTCGTCAAAGATAAAACCACAATACCCTAATACCACCGCTCATGTGATATTATTGTTGCATCCACTTCAAAGTTAAAAAATCAAAAGTTATCCACCCTCTCACTAGAGATGAAACCTTGGCACATATCCTAACAAGACAACTATACCTTCTTTATCTAAATAGTTAGGTTTTTTTTTAATAGGACAACCATAAAATATTTCAATTAATGTTTTAGGGAACATAAACTACCTATGTCATTGCTACATCTTCTCCTAAAACCATTTAACCTTACATTCTCAACAGTAGTTAAAGAGCCTATACAAATCACTTACAAAGCAGGTAAAGACCCACCATAGCCTAGTTTTTTTTAGTAATTCTAACTGTGGAACCTTTTATATCAGCACTAGGCTAGCTCATTGATCTTCCATTTTACTTACATTTACAAATATTTTCCTTCATTTTTCTAAGTTTAATAAGTAATCAATTTGATTTAACTTCAAACTAACTTTCTTAAGAACCTTAAACCTCCCAACAAGTCCTTCATTCTTCAACTTGAACTCTACCTTCATTCTTCAACTTAAACTCTACCGTTAGCTCCTTGAGTTCATTTCATTATGATTTTCCAAACTAAGTATAGGAATATGGCATCATGATTTCAATATTCAATGTATTTAATATTAAGAAAATTTGATTTAATAATTTAAAATAAATTATATTTAATATAAAATTTAATTTTTCAAAATTTCACTAAAATATATTTTTAATAAATTAATAAATATAAATATATATTATTTTTAATATATTAATATTTAAAAATAATTTTAAATGTATTTATTTGTTTTTATTAATTTTTTGTTGCTAGAACCATTCTCTAGCTTAGTATGTAGGAGATGTTATAACTTAATGTCTTGTAATGTCTTATAAAATAAAAAATAAAATAAAATAAGAAAATTTAATGTAATGTAAACCTAAACATTTTTAACTAGATCAAATATAAAATAGAAGTAAAAATAACTTTATAAAAATAAAATAAAATAACCTATGGTATTGAGAACCCATGGTATTCCCCCATAGTATCCATGTGGAATATGCATGGTATTGGCCCATAGTATCCATGTGGAATATAGTCTATTTAAAAGGGGAAATTAAACTAGCCTAGAACCATCTTAACTCCAAATATATCTAGGGTCGAGAGGGATCAAATCAGAAATTTGATCTTTCTTGGCACTTGGTAGATCCAAAGTTAAAATGGATGTGGATATTTTTTAAATAATTGCGTGAAAGGGACTCTCTAACCCAGTATGGTATAGATGTAATGTGATGTCTTGTTTAACATTTTGACTCAATCAAATTACAAAAAAAAATAATTAAAAAATAATAGTTATTAATATTAATATTATAATTATAATTAATAATTAATAATTTAATCACCTTAGATTTATATGGTATTATTTTGGAAAAGAAGTTGAGCATATGGCTTGAAAGTGAAGGTAAGCGGGCTAAAGGCCAAACAGGTTTTAGGAGGAAGCACTCAACAACGGGCCACCTCGTTACGCTTAGGATCATTGTGGAGGAATATCGCAATGATAAATCCAATCTATTTTGTTGCTTTGTGGACTTTAGAAAGACTTTTGATACGGTTCCTAGAAACAACCTATGGAATAGATTAGAAGAGCTAAAGGTTCCTTTCGAGTTGAGAGTTGTCGCTATAAGGTTATACGATAATGTAATTGCCAAGTTAAAGAGCAATGAGGGGTGGTCGAAAGATATTAAGTGTAATATCGGAGTTAAACAAGGTTTCCCCCTCTCCCCTACCCTATTTGGCATTTACATCGACAAGATAGAAGGTTGTTTAGAGGAAGCAGGTTGTGCTGGCACGATCTTAGCTGGGATAGTCATATTCCTTCTTCTCTATGCTGATGATATTGTTCTTCTCGCAAGGTGCCCATCTAATCTTGATAAGCAACCTAGAATTCTTAAGGATTTATGCTCTACCATGGGTATGACTGTTAACACTAACAAAACAAAAGTTATGATTATCAAAAACAAGAAGGACACTTACGCTAATTTGATGTATGACAATAGTAACTTAGAGGAAGTGTCTTCTTACAAGTACCTAGGAATTGATATTCATCACAAGCTCAACTAGAACTATAGCATTAAGAAAAGGATTAATGGGGGGTGGAAAGCTTATTTTGATCTTGAAAATAATTGTAAAACGACAAACCTCATAATGTGGGATAAAAAGATGCTCCTCTTTGAAACTTTAGTCACTCCTATTATCTTATATAGATGTGAGATTTGGGGTTGCAACATCTCCAGAGAATCCTAAAGAAAGATTGAGCAAATCCATAAGCATTTTATAACATATAACCTCAAAATTAAAAGCAATACACTCTATCCTATTCTCTTTATAAAAGTGGGTCTTTCCCCAATCGAGAGCCTAGCTATGACTAGGCTTCTGTTGTACAAGAACAAACTCAATAACATAGGAGACCATAGACTTCCTAAGCTAGCTTTAAATTCCAGCCAAAACCACCAAAGGCTCAAACGAGGTTGGTATAAAGACACCAGGGCCTGGTTAAACCATTGGGAGATCGACGAGAATGTTGCATTGCA
>APFE030042616.1:114432-137241 GCA_000404065.3 Pinus taeda | reverse complement strand
TCAGGGGCTAGGCCAAGGCCTAGATTTATGTTTTGGGGTTTGGCATCGGTTCCTAGGTTTACTAATTCGTAATTCAAAGTTGAACTTTGGAGCTTTGAATTGGTAGACTTTTTAAACCGATCTTTCAAATCGTACAGATCTTCTAACTTAACCACTGATTTAGGTATAACATTGTTAGTGCTATTTTGTAGTAATTGTTGATCATGTTGGTATTTGTCAATTATTTGATTGGAGTAGGATCCTTTAGAAGTAAGGAAATTTACGATATCAGGATCGTCGTTGAATATTCTCCAATTTGTGATGTTGTCAGGAATATAATGTCTAAAGATTAATTCTATTGAGAATCTATCTGGACTAAAATCTTCAGAAGGAATGAGCTTATAAGCTACGTTAGCTAAAAGGTCAGCGCTTGCATTCTGGAGTCTGGGAATTGATGAAATATTGAATGCTATAAAATGCTCAGTCAGATCTTGAACTAAAGATTGATAGTGTTTTAAATGACCTGATAAGCAATGTATAGTATTTCGTACCTGTCTGACTACAATTTTAGAGTCTTTGAAGACTTGGAGATACTTTATATCTAACCCGATTGCTTTGTACAATCCTTGGACTAAAGCCTCATATCTGTTGTATTGTTGGTACAATCAAATTCGAGCCTGCATGTCAACATGATTTTATCTCCTTCTGGACTAATTAGCACGCATCCTGCTCCTGCTCCTTCGTTAGATTTAGAACCATCAAAAAATAATTTCCAAAACAAAGATTTATTTACAGGTCTATCTAAAAAATTGATACATTTTGAACTATCCATTTGAGAAAAAATTTCGACTTGGGATAAAACAGAATGTTCTAATAAGGTGATGTATGAGCATTAAAATTGCCGAGAAAAGTATCCACTGAGTAGTTGCCAATTATGCTACTGTTATATGCTACTGGTTCATTTTCCCCCTCTAATTCCGTTACTATGTACTTCTGATGTAATTTGCGTTCAACTTTTATTTGATTTGGCTTGCCATTGTAAGGTAGCCACATGTGCGACTAGTCAGTTGCGAAGTATGCATGTATTTTTTCTGACCAATCCTTGCTAAGAATTAAGCCATAAAATTCAGGGATATCAGCGACTAAAATGTCAATAACTTGGCATACCTTCGGGTTGGATGATAGCCTTATGGTTACTTGATTTAGTTCGCCAATGACTTCGACTTGAGATCGATCTAGCTGAACTATGCGAACAACGGATTTCTGTGGTTGAACGTTTAATTTGGTGCATATGGACTTTGGTAAAATATTCGATGAAGCACCTGAATCCACTAAACAATTATGTACATTTTTGTTAAAAATTTCATAAGTAAGGAGAAAAGGGGGAGTATAAGATCTCGATCTTCCTCCAATTAAAGCGATGTCGTTTGGATCAATCTTGTTAGTCGTATTAGTTGGAGGTCTTCCCATGTTCTGTGAAGCTTGAGAAATTACAGCGGCAGGCAAAGGTGCAACTGGCACAACATGTAATTCTTTCATCATTATCTTTTGTTGATGCTTTAGCTTGCTCAATTCATATAGAGTGATGTTGGCCCTAGTCTTTTTCATGTCTTCTATAATATTGTACTCCATTTCATCCGAAACTATCAGTGTTTTAGATGGAGTAGGTGAATCTGTTTGGACTGGGCTAGTTTGAGTCGCTTTAGATCTTGTTTTCTTTGTTGCGACTTTATCCTTTGTTGTAGATCTTGCTTTCTTTGGCTTTGGGGTAGTTTGGGGAGGATCAAGCTGATTTCTACTTCGTGTGTTAACTGGGAATACTTCTTGATCTTCTTCTTGTGGGAGGATGAAATCCCAGATTCCTTGTAATTCTACAACTTCTTCATCATTGGTTTGCCCTTCAGTGGAAATTTCCTCTTCCTCTTCCTCAGATTCAACACTTGTAATAGCATTGGGTGGCCTTGAATCCGTGGACGGGCCTCTTTTAAAAGCTCTGTAGGGCCTTTTTCAAGAATTTTCTCCTACTTGCTTTTTTATGTTGACCATTTCATTGGACATGGTCTTCAGAACTTTTTGCAATCCCTCCAAATCGAATGGATATTTTGCTTGTTTCTTCTTGGACTCTTCTTTGAAGGTGACCTTCTTAGATTTCCATTCCTCTATCGCGGATTTCTTCTCTAGGGCTATTATACGTTTCTCTATTGCTATGGCTTCTTTCATGTTTTCGGCTAAAGTTATTTTATTAGCCCTGTCCACAAAGATTGCTATGTTTGATGGTAAAGCAGTGATATACCATTCACATCGCACTTCCTCGCTGGGCTGGGAAGCAGTAGGAATTTTGTTTAGAATTTTATTGAAATGTAGATTGAAGTCTTTGATCGGCTCTCTAGATTCGGCCCTAAGGTTGGATAGGTTGTTGATTAACGTTGCAGTAGACCTGTCGTCACCAAACTTGGTTAGGAATTGGTCTTGGAAGATGTCCCAACTAGTAATAGATCCGGAGGGTAATGAGAAATACCACGATCCGGATGTTCCTTGCAAAGTATAAGGAAACAATTGAACAATAGCATCTTCATTAGTAACCTCGTTGAGATTAATGGATAGCATAAAGTTGTTTATGTGCTCTTCTGCTAGCATGCCTGCCTCGGGATTGAACTTAGGCAGCCATTTCTCAGGATGGGCTGGTATTTGACTCAAGGATGCAAGCATTAAGACTGCCCCAGGGTTGTTCCATGGAGACTAGGCCATTGTTGAACTTCTAACAGGGGGAAGTGTAGAAGATGATCCCTATGGTTGGGAAGATGAGGATATTATGATCGCAGATGATTGAGGAGGAGTTGTAGGGATTCCACTAGGTGGATTGATAATGGTCAGGAGTGGAGGAGTGGATGGTTGACTTCGCGGTGAAGAGGTTGAGATGGATGATGTTAATGAAAGAGTCTTGTTGTCGAACCCTTTAGGTGATTTCCTTGCTCTTTTCCTTTTGGGAAGAGGTAATTCGATTGGCCGAACACCAAACTTTTCACTCTTTAATCTGGTTCGGGGATGAGCAGGATTATACTGCGAAGTCATGTTTCCTTGAGATTTATTAGATCTTTGAGGGGAAATGGAAAAATGTTGAAGTTTGTGAATCAAATATTCGACTTCGGGAGGTTCTATAATAGATTGTTCCGAAATTTCAGGGTTTGTAGCAGCGATTGATGCTCCAGTGACTTCTAACTCTGGATTTAAGTGTAATGGAGAAGTTGGGGGAGATGATGAGGGTGATTTACTCTCAGAATGGTATTTTGATTTATATTTACTTGCCATTCATAGTTCAGGCCCTCCTTCTAGCGCCAAATATGTTGAAGGCCCCGAAAATCAGGTCTACAACAAGGGGGATACCCGCCCGGTCTCGACCTTGGTTGGCAGCTCCTTATCCATTTGGTATAGCGGGTCCGGCTGGGGATATGGGACCAGTTTCCCAATTTAGTGTGTGTGTGTGAGAAATATGGGTATTTCTGTTCTAAATGGAATACTTTTGTTCTAATTCAAATCTAATGCTATGCTATTGTATTCTAATAAACATAAAAACATCAAAATTTATGCTAACCCGGGGTGTGATCTTTCTTCTATGTGATGTAAAAGATTTCAAACAATAACTGGTAATAAAGATCATTCAGCTATTATAAGAAAAGAATTCAATAAAGATGAACTACTTCGTATAAGAAGTTAGACGAAACAGTTGTGAAAACTTATCACATAAATGAGCTATTCATACACTAAGCGTAAATAAATAGTTATCACCGTACAAAAGTGACAAATGATAACTCAGGCATCCACGCTGTAATATATAAACAACTAAAAACTAAATATCACTTTAACGCATAAGCATAAATGGTTAAGGGATAAAAGTACCATTTATAACTAGTCCTACTCACGAGCTTCAAGCAACAATTGATTTATCTCTACTTGATTTAACATCCACTAAGAGTACAGAGGTGCAACATCAGTAGCAGATATCAAATGCAAATATCAAATTAACCCTGTTCCATTCATTCATCAAAACCTCCTTTGAGGGTGAAAAAGTGCATGTTCTGAGGACAAGTTTTTGATAAATTTCTAGACCCTTCTCTAAATGCATGAGAAGGGTTTAAATACTACTAACTAAATAACTTATTTACATAAATTGAAGATTCGGTTTAAATGACTGTCCTTTTTCTAAGCAAAACTATTTCTAAAATTAAATCTAATATCTAACTATTTCTAAATTTTCTCCTTAATGTCGCAAGCATTCAGTATTTCCTGAGTAGAGTCGGCTAACTGTCTTCCGTCTTTGGTTGAGTTAAGCAAACAGAATCGGCAAGAGCTGGCACTATCTTCTCAGCAAAATTGATGATATACTTGAGAGTCATCCAATGACGATGTGGCTTTACCATGTATGCCTGGTAATAATCCCATTTCAACTTGGTTAACCCTTGGATTGCTTCTGCTTTTTCTTTAGCTTTCTGTTTCAAGTTTGTTTCTATCGCTGCTTCCTTGCAATTTTTGGGGCTTGCAGGTGACTGAGTAATTAGAAGCCTTCCTTTTCGAGCAAGATTTCTTAGTGCTAATCACACATCAGAAACTACCTCTGTTTCTTGATCCGGGCTTCCCTGATGCGTTTTTCGCCTCTTGCGCCTTTTTCTCTTATTGGGTATAAAGCTCAAAATTTGTAAAAATAGTGATTCCGTGAGCTCTTTACCCTGAGCATTAAATTGTATGTTTCTAGTATCAGCACCGTTCAATACCCATTCAACCATGGCTGGATATGAGAAATCTGTGATGGATGCCTTAGAAGAGTTCTGCGGCTCTTTTTCTCCCTTAAGTGGATTAGGTGTGCCTTTCGAAATGGACATTGGAGTACTGTCTTTCCTCCTCATAGTTTCCTGCATACTACCTTCTATAATGCTTCGTCCTTTGTTCCTGCAGTTTACAATTGAGGTGGAAGTAATGATAAAAATAACGACAAGAAAACTTTAAATGCCGAAGATATGCAAAACACGCCACCTTACGTGAACTAGTTCTTCAAAAAACACAACACCATACTTAATTAACAACTGGAAACAACTCATTAATTCACATTAAAGCGCATGACCAGTTCTTGGCCTAAAAACGTTTTCTAGAATAATGAGCCACAACCAACTACGATGGAGAGGTCTTGCGATTTTGCTTTCCGATATCGTAGATCACTATATCGCATTACCGCAATTGCATCGTGCCGTTCTATCGCAAGGTTGCTTGGTCGCAATATCGCAAGATAGCATATTGCAGGATCGCAAGATCGCGGATCGCAGGATTGCAAGATCACGGATCACTTAATCGTTATAATCATTATGTCTAATTCGTGTGATTTTTGCGATGTGCGATATGCGATATCGCATATCGGCGATTTTAAGGTCTTTTAATATGAGTGCTTCTTAATGCATGCGATGCGATAGAGTTTCGCGTCACAATCTCGCACTTTTTATTATTTTGGCTCATTTAGAAGGTACCCTATCATTTTTTGCGCGATGTGATCTCTCTTAAGGAGTGAATTTACTTTCTTCATTATGAAACTTAGGTTTTTTAGATTCTTCAAAGGTATTTCCCTAAGTCCATGATGTTGTAAGTTTCATCTAAAAGGAAATATAACACTAATTGATTTTTTTCAATTTTTTGACTAAGGGTCCCCACTTATTTAGTATTAGAAATAACACTTCATAAGGAGGGGGGTTGTCGGTGGCCACAACAGTAATAAAATGACATTAGTAGGTGCACATACCAGTGAATTTTGAGGTTAGGAAGGTGTTTTAGGCAAGGACTGACATAGTCTCAACTATGCGATTCTTGACATGATTAATGCAAAGTAAAATGGATTTTCCCCCATTACATTTGTTTTTCTTTTATTTGCATGAATATAGTGGATTGCATGTGCTAATATTTTTGGTTGCAGGATAGAGGAGATATTTGTTTTCTATTGTGTGTAGGTTTCTAGTGAAGATATGGAGAAAATATCTCAGAAGGAGATCTTCATGGAGTTTGCATCCCAACAAAGTTAGGAATTATAAAAATTTCCAAGTGATTCTCATATATTACTCAACAACTTCTTGTGTGGCTTGGTGATTCTTTCTTTCCCTATGTTTATCATTTTTAAACACATACTCTCTCTAGGAAAAGATTCGTTTCTCTGGGAAACATTTGTTTGGATTAAATTGGCCTATTACTGTAGGTGAAATTTTCTCTCAATAGATTTGGTGAATCCACCAGGGAAACTCAGTGAGTCCATTTTTTAAGCCCATTTTCCTTTGTTTTTATTGGGAATTTTTGGTTTTTCTTATGTTTTGCAGTGGTCCTTAGTAATTTTAGAAGCTTTGTTTAAAACCCCAACTCCTCAAACCTCCTAGATATAGATTTTTTCTCCTCTATTTCATGCCAACAATTCAATCCATGGCATTGATACCCTACTACTTCAGCCTACATAAATTTTGGGGAGTGTTGATAGCCCCTTTGTTTCATTCCACTGCACTATGATAAAACATTTATGGTTGTTTTCCTTGCAAACTAAGGGTTTAAGCCTAGATCTATAATGAGATCTTTGCATCATTGCATATCATTCTAGGTGGTGTTTCAGATTTGAATCTTCTTACTATGATCACTGATTAGTCACTAAGTTTAAATGTGATTTTGTGATCTTAGTTACTTGCTTAGGGTTTGCCTCCTTTTCTTGGGTTTTGATTCCTTTCATGAACATTGGTGTTCATATACCTCTATAACATCATTTTACTAACATCTCTATATTGATTGTCTTCCTGTAGCTAGATTGATTGATTGAAAGCTCATTTTTCAAATCTTAGTGCATTATTGAGGTAGATTTAGGGTTTCTGGTTTTGAGTGGTTCCTTCTTTGTTTACTTTTACTTATTTTGTTGTTAGTTTTGTAGATTCTTTTCTATTTTGTCTGATGGGATTAGAGTGTTAAATGAGAAAAAATGTAAAGGAATTGTTCATGGTTCGATAATGAACATGAAGGATCTCTACCTTAGTCTAGATATAACTCATTGACACTGAATATATGCACGTACATAGGAGAAACAATGTAATTTTTTCTTAAAAATGATAGGAAAAGATTACAACCCTTGTAAGTCTTGACTTTGTGAATCTTTCCCAACTAACTTGTCCTTCCTTTTCCACAATGGTAAGCCTTTAATCACACCTAAAGCACATGGATGGATTATGGACCTCTAGACACAAATGAGAAGCATAAGGGCATAATTATAGTCTCCAAAAGCCAACCCAAACTCTATGGTAGAGGATTCATTTATAAGTTAAATGAGGTGGTTTTGGATTTACCATTCTAGGGCTTAGATCCAAGTTAAAGGGAGGTAAGTTATAGAACATAAGAGATAATACCTTAATAGTAGGAGTTCGAGATTTGATCCAATGGTAAATAGTTAAAACCACTACCAAGGATTCTAAAGAGAGAAACTTCAATGTTTTTTTTCATCATTTCTAGGTGTTCATCTCACTTTTGTGAAAGAAACATGCACTAACCCTCATAGGTTGAATGTGTTTGAACTATGGCAACACAGGTTGTCTTAAATATAAGTGTGATGATCCACAAAATTATGGTTTTTGGCCAATGTAATCTAGGATTATTGTAACTTTTGGAAGTGAATTATTTTGGCTTTATAGGGGATGATTGCAAAGTGTAAATAGATGATGATAGATCTAGGTTTAGGGCCATTTTTTTAGATGTGACACAATTACCTGCAATATATTTCTCCCTAAAGTACAAATTTAGAAGCTATGGCTGAGGACTAAAGTGATTTACCAGGTGAAAATTTTGGATCAAGAATCAATTGGTTTGAGATCAACAATTGGCTATTACAATACATTATCATCATGATATTACTACGAAGGTAGGCATACCCATACTCAACATATAAGCCATTTTTCATGTACAATGATGAAAGTGACATTCATTAATTACATATATTGGATCCTTGCTTGGATGACTTTTTGTATGACCATAGCCATCATACTTGTATATATTGTATGAATCCTAAAACTGCAGGCTAGATGGATGAAACTAGATCTTGGGTCTTGTTATCAGGAAAACTAGTGTCCGTTCAGAGCTACTAGTCCCACTAAGATGGGTAGCTATCTTAGAAACAAACAAACTAAAGTAACTTGTGTTTTCCTTTATGAGAGATATATGAGAGAGAAGCATAGAGTACCAACCTTAGTCTTTCGCTTGGCTCCTTGCTTGTTTCCTCTCCCCTTTAACAGAGCTTTGCCACTCTTTCCTTACTTGTCCAGCTTCAAAGAACACTTGTAGATTCAAAGTGGCATAATACCATAAAAGCATAGAGATCTATAACCATAAAAAATATAGGATCATATATATATTAACCATACAAATTCATATATCAATACAAGATTCAGAGATATACAAGAATATGGAGGAAAACTCAAATAGCTTTATTGATAGTAGTAGAAGAGAGGATTACAACCCATTGGTCTGACCCCGCACCATCCGCCCAGCATGAAATCCCTCTTCACATAATGAAAAGCTAGATCACCCGGCACTATGATGTTCCATAGAGAAACCAACAACACTTCCTTACAAGATACAAAATTCCAGCCCCCTGGATCTCTAGGATGAGGGATCCATATACAGATATTTGCAGGTGGGTGAGTTAGCTTCTGGGATTTTGATTAGTGTCATTTCTCTGATAGTTCTTGGTTCCACTTGGAGATTTCATGATCTGTTACTCATCCCTGGGTGAATTCGGAGAGGCAAGTGTCAAATGGTCAGTTTCTAGAAGATTCTCTAGGTTTCCACCTAGCCAACTACCTCTGCCATTTATCTGATCTCGCTCATCACACCCTAAAGAAGGGCTTTTTAGTATGCATCACACTTTCTACATGTGGTAGGTGAGATGCATTGCACCCTTAGCACTGAGCAGTCTGTATGGTCCAATTTTGACCAGTTCTGAGTAGTTTTTCATGGAGAAGTTCTGGGAGATGATGTAATCAGCTGACCTTGTTCCTTTGGGGTATGAAACAACACTTTTAGGGGCTTAGAAGCCCTTGGTTTATGGACATATGAGATTTGGGTTACAGTGCCCAAATATGTCTATAACAGGCCTTCTACCTCGTCACTTGATATTATGAGTCTAACCATGTGATTAGATGTGTTGGAGTCGAACATGGTACACATGATCTGACTAGTGGTTAGTGATGAAATACATTAACAGATGCAATAGGAACCACCGATAATGATAATGGCCCTCAAGGTATTGCGCATAATATATGAGGTGTGAATAAATGAGTTGAAGTTGAAAACCACACATTATCTTCTGGTTGAAGGCCAACGATGAGAACGTGACACCAAAAGTGGGAAGTCTTTCCATTGAGATATGCAAGTCCCAAGGCACTGAATGTAATTTCTATGTGAACTTCCTAGATAATGTGTTGATGTTGATAGGAAGAAACCCATTGGAGGAGGGCTTTAATGTACTCCCCATCAATGACACAAAATGGGTATCAAGATTTGAGACACAATGTGATTATTCAGAGCTAATTCAGGGGAAAAAACATGAAATAAGGCTTAAGGTATTATAGCAGACATCAACTGAGGGTGTCCTTCTCTTGAACATATCATAGAAACTTATATGGAGTTGGAAACTAGTGTAGCTGCTACAACACCCTCCAAAATTTTGTGGGCACTTGAATTTTGGAACCTTCCATGGATCTTATGATCAGTATTTCCATAGTCACTTCTTGGTCAATAGAGGATTTTGAGCTCCCTTCTTGGACTGGAAGTGTTAAGGATGGTTGCTCAAACATGCTCAGTCTGTAACAAGTGCATGAGAAAATTGTTTTACACAAGCTTGCACAAGAATAACACTCTTCTATTAATATTGTTCCTGCGCAATGTCCAATCCATGTCGACATTTATTGCACACTGACAATGATAGTTTCTCACATTATAGTTGCATTTTTACTTCTATTTTGGTGATTTTTGCAAACTGTTGATCCCACGTAACTTTATTTTCTCGAGTGTCACTTTCATGTTTTCAGTTATCACTTTCACTTTCTTGCACTCTAACTAGTGTCATTTCAATGTTATCTTTTCTCAAGAATGCATTTTTTCCACCGTCGTTCATGTATTGCAAGTGTCATTCACATTTTTATCTTCATATAGAAAATGTCTTCTTCTAGCATGGGAATTGCAACTTATCATAAAAATTGGAGTTTTTGTTTTCTTCAACGGGGAATATTTGTGAAATGAGTTGTTCTTATCATGTATGCATGTTTTGCACTCATTTCCAAAGACTTACACACTATCGCATAAGTGTTGTCATTATCATTGCAAAGTCTATTTTCAATGTCGCACTTGTCGTAATTTCCACAAATGTTGTCGTACCAAGGGAAGTATGTGTTCATATGTTCTTGATGATTTATTTTTTTCTTCCAAGTGTCTAAGTGTGTGATCACAATCAATTTCTATCATTTTTCACATCAATTTCACTGATCCTGCACTTAGCCAAATTTCAGAAAGTTCCCATCAACCTAGCCTCATCGAGTCGTAATGAAATGTGTATTGTGGAGTATCAGTCCTTAAGTAGTAATATTGTCTCTTGGAACTACACATTTTTCAACTTTAGTGCCCAATCCCAATCCTTGACTCCCAAAACTACACAATCACCCACTCCCCTTTGTCTTCCAGAACTACACAGTTGGTTGAACTAATGCCTAAACCCTCATCCTAACTCACTGAGCTCTCAAGTTGTGCAACATTCTTCCTCAGCCAAGCCTAAATTGTACATTATGTAGTCTTAGATCCCAAGCTCCACCCTTGAATTCCTAAGCTACAAAACTGCACAGTCACTGGGCCTTCCCCTTGACCCACCACTGGTTCTGACTAAGTTAGGAGATCATCATGTAACATCTTAGATAGGGATTTATCAGACTAATGTCGTCTTGTCATGATTTGATTGTAGACACAGTAACTCTACCATACTATGTAAATATGATAAAGGAGGAGATGGAGAAGGAAGACATGTTAGATGAAAGCTAAGGAGTTGAAGACAAAGGATGATTATCACGCAAGAAGATGAAGGAACATTGGAATATGATGACGATCACATGAAGGCCCTGTCTGATTTACAACATTTTTGATGATAGATATGAAAAACAAAGAACATCTCTCATGAAGTTAAAGCAAGAATGAAATACTATCATTTCCATATCATTATGTCTTCAATTTCATTGAAACTCTTTTCATGTATTTTATTTAAGGGTTTTGGGTCCCATTGGCAACGTAGGCAAAGTGTCATTTATTTGCATATTGGTTGTTACACAGTGTGAAAAATCCTATTCTTATGGTTTCAAGGGTCTACATTTATTCACATGAGCTATCCTAACCATGTAAACACTGGTTGCACTCATTCAAAATTTTTTTAGCATTGCCACAAAAGTGTCGTCACGGTCATTGCAAAGTGTATCTTAAGTGTTGCACTTGTCGTAAATTGTCATAAAGTGGTCACGCGAAGGGAAACATGTTGTTCATGTGTAAGTGGTGATCTATTTTGTTGCGTTGTCAAGTATTCTAAGTGTGATATCCTATTCGAAGTCTTATCATTGTTCACATTAGTCTAACTGGTCTTACACTTAATCATTTTTGAGAAGGCTTCCCGGCTAAGCAACTTAGCTTCACCGGACCTCCCTGAATTGTGCATTGTGTACTTCCAGTCCTCTAGCTAAGACCTTGCCCCTTGAAACTACATAACTCATAGTTTCTTCCTCCCATTACTATTGCACTGCACATTTTCTGTGCTCAAGTCCTGACCTTGACCTCCAAAAATTATGAAATCATTGCTCCCAGCCTGGCCTTCACTACACACTATGAAATCACAATAATCAAGCTCAAAACATGAGCCTTTGAAATGCACATTTTCACAGTGGCTTAGTCTACCTTTCCTCTAGAAAATGCGTAGTATTTTCTCCCAGTGTCCATCCCCTTGACTTGCCTCACTGTCACCCAGGACTATGTAGTTTTCACCTCAATCTAGCCTAAACTACGCAGTCTTAGTGATCAAGCCTCACCCCGAGCTGCTTGAAATACATAATTTGGCAGTCACTAAGCCCTCTTTCCTGACCTATCACCCAGTCTTGGCTTAGTCAATGGATCCAAATGCACTATCTTAGACTAGGGGGTCTTCAGATTGATTTCGTCTAGCCATAAGTGAAATACAGATGCATGTACTCTCTCACACCATGACAAGTTGATAAAGAAGGATATGTAGAAGGGAAGCATGCTGAAAGACATATTGGAATATAGGCATGCAATTTGATCAATTAAGGTAAAGAAAAGGGACACCAATTTGCGACCACAACCCAAGACTTGAGATCATCGGAGACTCCTGATCCCCAAGCCGTGAGGAGGTGGAAGACAAAAGAATTCTCAAGAAAATATTAGAGACACAGTAGCAGCAGTGGCGTGACACTACCACATCGTCAATTATTCTATGTAGCATTGTCATTTCATGTCATTTCATGAGTTTTCATAGACCACATCATCATTATGGATCATGTATGTTCAAAATGTATTGTAAAGTGAAATTCCAAGGGACACACATGTAATATGAGGATTCATGCAAGTTGAAAGGTCATAGGAAGTCAAAAATTCATGAGGATAGTCAAAGAGTCACAAGGAGGGTGAAGAATCACCCCTTAGTTATATATACACCCTTATTGTATAGGTAAATGGCTTTTCACCTTAGCTCCTCCCGTAAGGCATTAGAGAGATAAACTAGTTCTTTAAGGAGGAAGGATTGGCTCCAGTGTTACACTACTGGCGATAGTGATGTACATTGTAAAAATTTTTCCTAGAACTTTTAGTTAATAACAAAATCCTTCGAGGCTAGCACACTCTTCATGCATGGATTATAAATGTATGTGAGACTATTTTGTAAATGTTTGTATTTCATGTTTGCTTTCACATGTGCTAAGATAGTTGAACTATTTCAGTTATTTTAGTACTTATATTATTGATAATGTGTTGTAACGGTTTTTATTGTTGTCCCATCCTTGTGTAATATTTCTTGATTAGGTAAATCCTCTCTGTGGACAGAGATGATCCCTCTAGCTCAATGAGTGGGTCTAGCAACAAAATAGACAATCTATAAGACACTTTCCTAGATTACAATTGAAATAAGAGAAGAGGAAGGAGGCCTACCTTGCTTTGATGCTATAATGAACTCCTTTGTTGAAGACCTTGATTGCTTGTTCCTCAGGCTCAGTCCTCGCTGCTCATAGCATTTGCATACATTCACGAGGGTCCAAAGACATGACAAAGCATAAAAGTGCAACAAGCATAATAAAATGTAATCCACTTAATAGATCAAGGAGCATTCAAATAAATGAATCATTGACACAAAAGTTTATGGAAAATGAACCAATAGTTGTATATATTAATAAACAAAAGAGGAAGCATACAACCCAAGCCTTGATGTTAGTAGACTTCCTTGAGTGAATGTCCAATTCCAAGCTCAAGCTCTCCAAGCACTCCTTCTCCAGGCCAAAGTGAATAACATGTAGGCACTATCTCATCACAAGGGTGCAAATAACGAGAGACCAACCATTTGGAAATGGAAGAGGATGAATTTATAGGTAGGGAGAGGGAGTTATGATCTCACCAAAGATAGGGAAAAGTCCTCATCTCAAGGAGGAACCTCATAGGGATAAGATCAAAGGGTAATATTGGGAGAATTCAACCACATCCACAACGAACATCATCCAACTCACCGTTCTGGAAGCTTGTAGATCATGAAGCTTCTCCTCCACTTTTGGAAAAATTTCCTTTTAGGGTTCAATGTAAGTATCCAGGAAAAATACTTGCTGGCATCGTAAGGATCATATGGTGAAACCTACCATCAAAATAAGAGGGCATTGTCACAGTCGCGCTGACCCAAAAATTATAGTTTTGAGCTCATTTTTCTCAGGAAATCCTCAAGGAACTTTTCATTAGTTCTTCAGGCGGGATCTAGACTGCATATTAGGATGGGTACACTACATAGTTTTCAAGGTTTTTCCACTCTAGGGTGTGACAAAGGGAAGTGTCGGAGGTGTGAAAGAATATTGTGTAACAGATGCCCCCTAAAGCATGAAGGCAGAACAAGGAGTGATAGCTGAGATGCTTTATGAGCTAGTGCAAGGACTATAAAAAATACCACCAAGAGACCTGGAAATCAAGGACACATATACATATACATCTCTGATACCTTTGGCATATATATCAAAACATGAATCCATGGTATGGATGTAGCCATCCGGACAGAAAGGACCATGTGAAAAGATCCATGATATGGGCACAACCATCTAAATGAAAAGGATTGTCTGGAAGTCTAAGATCCACAGAATGGACCTAGTCACCCGATATAGAAGGATCATCATCATCATAGATATAAGGTCCCATGACATGGTCACAACCATCCGTATAGAGGAAACATGTATAAAATCATGAATAATACATAATTCTATGCAGCCTGAGTTATATCAAACAAAATTCAAGGTCTTGTGGTCCATCCCAACCTGATCAAACTAAAAATTCTAACATGCAAATGAATGTGTCGAAGTCGAACATGATAGAAAACCACCTGATTATTGGCCAACGATGTGAACCCTTAACAGGCACGAGAGAAACCACCAATAATGAAAATGGCTCTCAAGGTATGATAGTACAATCCATTAATGTGAAAATGAAGCTGAATTTGAACACTCATGGAATCATTCAATTGAATGCCAATTATGAAAACCTATTTCCGAATGCAAGCTCTAAGGTACTGAAAGGGAGTTTCTAAGTCATCTTCCTGGATAATGAGCTGAAGTTGATAGTAAATGACCCATCAAAGGAGGGCTATAATGAGTACCTCATCATCGACACAAAATGAGGAATAAAGTGGAATAAACGAGTATGATCTAGGACTATGGCAAAATCTCAGACAATGTATAGGTAGTAAACTGCAGATAGGGCTTCTCTTGAACATATTGGCGACACGACTCCATAGTGTGGTAGCATTTTACTTAACATAGGACCAAAGGTCATGAGGATTAAATGGAATAGTTAGATGATAGGTGTGGAGTGATAAAAAGGGTCTTTTTAACTCATAATTACCTCACATTAATTGTCAACCCAGGGACGACTTTTTATTTCAAGAGTGTACTCAGTCTAAGGCAGCTATTTAGTCAAGAGTAATATTTTAAATCTAATTGGAACAGCAAGAAACTGAATTGTTCTAAACTAAATCATTCACTCAAACAACCATCAATCAAGGATGTAGTAGCAATAACTCATTCCTCTAGAAATTGATGCAATTAAAATGAAACTGGAACAAGACAATCAATCTGGGAATGAGGAAGCAATAACCAATGTTCTCTATAGTTGATAGTCCTGCTTTAAAGCAATTAAAAGGAAATCGAAATTGAACTGAAGCTGCTATTGAAGGTAAACTATGAAAACTCTTTAAAAGCAAACTCTTGCAATTAATCAACAGAAATGAACAACAAAGTAAATGGACAACAAACTGGAATTAAAGGAATCGAATAACAAATCTAATTGAACAACAATCTGTAATGAATATCAATCAAACGGAATAGCAAATGGAATGAAACCATAATGGAGATAGAACAATGAAGCTTTATATTTGAAATGAGCAGCATAACAATATACGTTGAGGAGAATAATAATCTTTTTTATGATGGAAAAGAACAGCCACATGATTCAATCCCAGCTTGTGCAATAAAACAATTTCATAAAATATTATAACAGCTCGCTGCAAAAACATGAAATTGTTAGGCAATATGATTCAAAGAAATCAAAAATAAATCAAGCAATCACACGGTGGAAATTGGAAAGATATAATACACATCAGCAGGGTAATCCACCAGTGGCTGGGCCCTTAGCCGCCAGCAAACGTTGCTGGGCTACTTCAAATGAGAAGAATGAGTAGCAACTCCCAAATCATATGTTAATCATCAAATTGTGAAATCATTACAATAGCAAAAGCTTGAGAATTACAACATGCAACAATCCCTTCTTCTTCCTATCCGATCATGAATAATCCATCATCATTCTTGAATATCTAAGTTTGAATCCTCAATTCTCCATCTCTAAATTCATCATCTCTCTCTAAATTAATCATCCCCAAAGTCATCCCCCTTTCTGATCTCTGTTCTGATTTACAAAGAGAGCAGAGAGTGGTTACAACTGTGATAATTAAAATATGATCATTATTAAAAAAATGGATTGTTTCCAACCAATTCATCAACAAAAAGATATATTTCCATCCATCTCTCAACGAGAGCAAGACGAATTTGGCTTTGCAACTGAGACTTGGAGGATGACCGCAACAGAAAATCTAAGAAACTCGTGCTCAAAGAACCCTACATTTCTCTCAATACAGGCCAAATTTGGGGTAAATCATTTTCTACTAAAGTTAATTGGGTTCGTTCTGGACAAAACCCATGTTCCGGATTTTCCATATTCTTCTCCATTTGCTCAGAATCTCAACCGCAATACTATCACTCCTTATTCCAGCGCATTTCTGAGTTGGCACTTCTAATGATCAAATCTTCAATCTGGAAATTATCTTGGAGGTTAAAAATGGAGAATAATGTTATAACCAATTTATTAAAACTATCATTGATAAAATAATTCATAATCATCAATTTATTAGAAATAAAGGAGAATAAATAATATTCATTCATAAGAGCATAAATCATTATAAAATAGAATTTAAATGATAAATTATAAAAAATGATATAATAGAGAAGAGTAAAAATGGATGAAATAAGTGTTACAAAGTGGTCGTATTCATAGCCCAACACGCCCCCACACCGAATATATTGCATGTCCTCATGCAACAAAAACTGAATATGTTGCATGTCCTCATGCAACCCAAAGACAAAACCCATGTGTTAACCAAGCAAAAAAATTTGTTCATCTCAGCTCATAGAACAAATGAATTCTTCCTCACTTAATGAATATTCAATTTTAGCAATCTTGATGAAGGCATAACAATGAAGTTGCAGCAAAATATGATATAAATGACAGCAACCTTCATTAACCATTTTCCCAAAAACTACAAACCTGATTTTGCTGAAATTGTGCAAGTAGATTTCAACTATATTAATGCTTCTATGATCCAAAAATCAGATCGTTTTGATGCACGTATCATGAGATATAAACAAAATGGTTGTAGGTGAAAGTGTATGATTTCTGAAATTTTATGAACCAATATTACTTGAAATTGTCTGGGTTTGTATATTTTAATGATACGTCTGTGTTTTCCAAAAATCACAAGAATTGAGTTCATAGTTTTAAAAATATTATGGAAATCAATTTCTGCACTGAAATTGTATGCCTTGAATGAGAAAGAAAGTAAATAAACATCCATCATGTGTAGCAATTCCTCCCCCTCTCTGAAAAATTAGCATGGCCTCATGCGATGCTAGAAAACAAATTGAGGTGGTTGCTACCATATGTTGAATTCTATGCTTGGTGTAAAACAATATGGAATAAGGGAGGTGTTGAGAATGAATAAGAATAGTAATAGATGATAAAGAATATGAATGACATAGTCATAAGAAAGAAATGAGTGAAACACTCCCCCAAACTGAAAGATGAGATGTCGCTGAAAAAAAGGAAGTGGTAAAGATGTGGAAGGAAGGATGATAAATAATGCTCAAAATGGATTTTCATTAAATTCTCCTAAATTCATAATAAATTAGAAAATTATGCTATTTTACCTCAAGTTTTACCTCCAAAAGAAAAATGTGGAATGACATATATGTACTGGCGATTGTTGAAGCTGATGTAGGTAGAGTTGGTACTGAAAGTGATGCAAAAGGTGGAATCCAAGCAAGCACATCATGTCGGAAGAATTGTTCACATTTGCGAGTTGTTCGAGCCTCTTCTGTTAGTTGCAATCGTGTGGTCATGCTGCGAATAAAGTTCTGCCCATACTTGTTGTTCTCCTGTAAACAAATCACTATTTTGCATACAATGTTCTTGAATCCATAGTGTTAGTTTTAAATAGCAATAGATTAAGATGCATGCAAAAATTTGAATCAGAAAAACTTATCAATTCAACAAGTTATGGCAGAGTGCAGTTATCATATCACATGCAATCCTGTAATGCATACATTCCCCCCTCCACTTGGAAAATGAATTCAATGACCATAAATCATATGAGAGGTGTTGTGTTGACGACAAGGCAAAGGAATGAACAATACAACAGTAAATGAAGCAGAGTACACATATCAATGATAGGACAGCGAGAGTTATGGTTATAATGAGAGCATAATGTATAAATATAGTTATGAATAAAAGATAGGATGCTTTGGATTGATGATAAGTTTATGAAAAGAGAAAAAGAACAACAATATACCAAAAAGATGCTTTACTAACTGTGTTCTTAGCTGAAAAGGATGCGATTGATCAGAAAATAATTTTTCATACGTAAAGGTTCAAAACAGGGAAAATGAAGGAAATAACTTCTCTGATAAAAATGAAGAATAAGAAAAGAGTATTATAGTAATAATTGACGATAAGATATAACTTCAATACCATAAGTAGAGCCTCTGTTGCCAGCAGGCATCTATAGCCTCGACAGGGTTGCTTTTTAACCCATATGAGCCAGGATCCTCAATTTATAAATGGAGAGTGTTAGTGCTGTTCTACAGAAGAGATCAGTGTGTTGGCGTGGTAACCAGATAACCACATTGCCATTCACTAGGAGGTAGCAAAAGTGATCAGGTCAGCTCGTGATGAGACCTCCTGTTCCAAGGATAATTTGGTTATCCAATGGATCATAACCATGGTGTGGTGGCCATAATGGGAATGTCACTTTGTTACAGCCTTATGAACATGGTAGGTTGGCTCGTAATGAGACTCCCTATCCTCCATCTGCGAATAAAAGTTTGTTGTTATTACACATTTTTATGATAAAAAGAGGGAGGGTCAATACTCCTTAAGAGCAGGGATGGCAGAAGAAGTTGAACATGTCAATAGAAAAAAATATACCCATAATTTCATTTATTACAGACAGAGAAGATTATAACCAGGAAGGGTAGAACCAACATGGTATTAAGATGATCAATCAATATCATGTTCAATAGAAAACAATGCAGTAAAGTAGTATATAAATAATTGTGTCCTTTTGAAAATAAACTATCATCAAGGAGCTGTTTTGTTAAAGATCATAACGTAAATGATATTAACTTGCTTCAATAGAATCCATAATTTTTGTCCTCATAAAAATAGTGTACTTCATACCATGAAAAAGAATTAGGAAAATGTGGTTGAGATGAACTAGGAATAATCCCACAAGAGGAAGGAAGGGTTATTCTCGAAAATACTTCCAAAGTGTTGCTTCTTTTGAAGGGACAGCAAAAAGACTCAAAAAGTGTTATTCTTTGTAGGGAACAATGAAGGAAATGCACGCCAAAAGGAAAAAATACACATAAAAAAATGTTGTTCCTTGTAGGGAACAACGAAAAAAATGCACGTGAAAAGGTGTTGTTCTCTAAGAGAAACAACAAGAAATGCGAAAATGATGTTCTTTTGAAAAGGAACAACAAAAATTTGAAAGTGCAGAAATGTTGTTCCATTTCGAAAAGGAACAACAATTGTTCCATTTCGAAAAGGAACAGCAAAACATGAAAGTGCATAAGTGTTGTTCCATTCGAAAAGGAACAACAAAAATGTGAAAGTGCAGAAGTGCTGTTCCATTTGAAAAGGAACAACAAAATGTAAAAGTGTAGAAGTGATGTTCCATTCAAAAAGGAACAGCAAGACGTGAAAGTGTAGAAGTGTCGTTCCATTTCGAAAATGAACAGCAAAACATGAAAGTGTAGAAGTGCTGTTCCATTTCAAGAAGGAACAACAAAACTTGAAAGTGCAGAAGTGTTGTTCCATTCCGAAAAGGAACATCAAAACTTGAAAGTGCAGAAGTGTTGTTCCATTTCGAAAAGGAACAACAAAACGTGACAGTGCAGAAGTGCTGTTCCATTTCGAAAATGAACAACAAAACGTGAAAGTGCATAAGTGTTGTTCCATTCCGAAAAGGAACAATAAAACGTTAAAGTGCAGAAGTGTTGTTCCATTTCGAAAAGGAACAGCAAAATGTGAAAGTGCAAAAGTGTTTTTCCATTCGAAAAGGAACAACAAAACGTGAAAGTGCCGAAGTGTTGTTCCATTCTGAAAAGGAACAACAAAACGTCAAATTGCAGAAGTGTTGTTCCATTCGAAAAGGAATAGCAAAACGTGAAAGTGCAGAAATATTGTTCCATTCAAAAAGGAACAACAAAACGTGAAAGTGCAGAAGTGTTGTTCCATTTCAAAAAGGAACAACAAAACGTGAAAGTGCAGAAGTGTTGTTCCATTTTGAAAAGGAACAGCAAAACGTGAAAAAGGAACAGCGAAATATGAAAAAGGAACAACAAAATGGACAACCATAAATGTAAGCATGCAAAAAAAACAAATTAGCTGTTCACGGAATTGATGCGGAGGATGAGTTATACTTTGAATGAAGCAACACCTGAAACACAAATTATAAGATAAATTAGAAAAAAACAACAAAAAATACTATGTAAATAAATAAATTAAGTTACAACAGCTATGATGTTATGTCAAAAAAATGATCGCTTTGAAAAATCTTTTGGCAACAGTGATAAGACAATCTTCAAATGGAAATCAATTCTTCATTTCTTCTATTATGAATCTGTTGGGTAATGAGTTAGATGAAATCCTTTTGTTTCATTAAAATTTCTTTCAAAATCACTCGTCCATAAATTGACCTTCTTTTTCCCTTAGGACCTGCAAAAAACGAGTATCTACCTGCAATAAAACATTAAATCATGGAGAAAGAGAGGTGTACGGGCTCCCTTAATCCAAGAATAATGCAAAAAACTAACAAGTAGTTACTCTGCATAACAAATCCACAGAGAAAATAACAAAGTAAAATTTATTTGTCACCTGCGGGAGAGCAGTGGTCGACCATACTAACCAACAGTGTTTTAATCACAACTTCTTTATTTTTCGTCGAAATTGAGTGATTCAAAAGCCAGATGAGATATAATTCAAAGGTTTATTTGTAACAGAAATAGGTTTTAAAAGTTCAATGATGTGATATGTCAATTTTAGTTAGAACAACCTGCATAACAGAGTCATTTTCGATTACCAGATTAGACCAACAATTGATATTTCAAGCATAAATTTTTCGTTTGATGTCGGATTCAAATGATTAAAATTGGAAATGAAATTATATTTATTTATTTATCTCCAATAGAAATAGGTTTTGAATAAAAGAAGAATTGATAGGTCAAATACTGTAAGGAACAGCTGGAAAAACAGATTTTTAAGGATGCTGATTTACAATAAACAGTCAGTATTTTGATCATAACTTCCCCATACGATATTGAAAATGAGTGATTTTAATTGAATTGTAAACTAGATTCATAGGGGAATCTACCATAGAAACAAGTTTTAAAAATTCATTCATTAGGCTTTCAAAAACGGACTGTCCCAACTCTGTTCCTAAGCTGCCTGCTAGATACCCTGTCAATGTTTTGGTTCGAACTTTTTCGTTTAAAATCCAAATTGAGTGATTCAAATTGGGTTGGAAGGTATACATCAAGGGATACTTAGGATAGAAACAGGTTTTAAAAATATGCACTTTTGGTCCCTCAAAACATGACTGTACCAACTGTTTTTCCAGAAATCTCATCAAGCCAGCAAGCCAAAAAAAGAAGAAAATGTGATATTCAAGCATTTTTTTCAAATTTGTGATAAAAATGAATATAAGTGTTTGTAGAACTATTATTTCCATTGTAATTCATCTACATACACAATTGAATTAAAAAATTATCACCGATGTTGATTTCCATAGCATGTTGCAACAAAAAACAACTAGCTTTAAAATAAAAATAAAAAGATGTGTTTGTTTTATTTGTTTATTTATTTTTTTTCTACATTATCCTACTCTTCTTTGAGAATTGAATATGTTTATGTATAAAAGTATTTCCAGTGGAGCCATTTTCGAAATAAGGCTTCATGTATACACATACCCAAATTTGAAAAATGCATATTAATGAATATTAGGGTATGAGAAGCCAACTTCCCTTGAAAAAATGGTATCAAAAATTGTTGAAGCATAGAGTGATGTTGCAAATAAATGATGGAGTGAAACCAATCTTCAATATATCCTTTACTTTCTTGATTTCCCATAGCCATTATATCATGAATTTCTCGAGCTTTTAAAATAGCTTGTTGATGCATAGTAAAAGAAACCTCATTTTCTTCCATAGCTTCTACAATTTTTTCATTTGAAACATTCTGAATCTCATTGTAAGTTTTCTCTAATAGCACATGTGAGATAGAATGGGTGGGAAGGGTGCGTAAATTTGGCAGTTCAACATTGTAAGTATGTTGTACTAGTTTATTATGGTGAGCGTGTGGAATTAGTTGAGCAGGAAAATGTGTAAGGAATGGAGCATTTTGATGATGTGGTTGATTGGGTTGTGTGAATGGTTTTGATGGGCAAGCAACATATTGTGGAAGAGCTGGTGGAAAATATGGAGAATGTGTTTGTGCTACAAGATGAGGGAGAGTAGTCATGCAATCATAAGGTGAACCATGCCAAGCTTGTAGACAAAATTGCTGGTGGTTATATTGAGATTGACATGGCTGCCCTAACACATTAGTATTCCATAATGGATTATGAAAGTAAGAAAGTGGAGAGGAAGTGTTTTGAACCATACC
>APFE030042616.1:99624-113476 GCA_000404065.3 Pinus taeda | reverse complement strand
ATTTAAGAGTTCTAAAAATTTATCTTTGATTCCTTTAAGAAGGATTGTTTTTAAGATCTCTTTTTCCAAATGCTTATATTTTGATTTTTGAAAGTTGTATTGAAATCAATCTACATAGTCCTCCAAACTTTCATCTTCCCCTTGTATCATACCGAAAATATCTTCATTGGATTTGCAATAGTCTTGGTAGTTCTTCAAGAATATGTTCTTCCTATTCTCCCATGATTGGATGCAATTCCCACCTAGGCTCATGAACCATCGGAGAGCTGCTCTTTTTAGAGTAAGAGGAAACAATTTCAATCTTTGATCATTAGTACAATAATCATATCCTTTACATTGTATTTCAAACTCAAATACCAATGTATCTGGATCGTCATTTGCTAAACCATGAAAATTTGGTAAAGATGGGGGAATTATGTGCATTTGTGTCACTCCTCCTAGATCTTTGATAGGAAATTCAAAAGTAGAAACGTGAGCCATTTCTTACCATAGTATAAGATGTTCTTCATGTTTTTCTTCGAGGCTCCTTCTTCAAATGTTTCTGTCGATCGGTTAATGAAATGGGTGGTGCTTACATCACCACTTTCATGAGATCATGTGATCCATTTTTTTTAAAATTTCTATCTTTCTCCTAATCATTCACACAAAAATTCAAACATCTATTTCTACCCTAGGTTCTTTAACAATTCTGTTGGAAAGCGGGCGGGGGAGCAGGGTTTTTACATGCTCTGTATGCAGGTTCTTACCTTCCGTTTTTAATACCCAATTATTTCCTAACAGGCACTCATCAGATCCACACTACTCTTTAAAAATGGCTACACTCTCCTCGGCAACGACGGAAAAATGTGGAGCGATAAAAAGGGTCTTTTTAACTCCTAATTACCTCACATTAATTGTCAACCCAGGGACGAATTTTTATTTCAAAAGTGTACTCAGTCTGAGACGGCTATTTACTGAAGAGTAATGTTTCGTAGTATAGTGCTTAAAATACAAAAGTAAATGAATGCTGGAAACAAAATCTAATTGGAACAACAAGAAACTGAATTGTTCTAAACTAAATCATTCACTCAAACAACCATCAATCGAGGATATAGTAGCACTAACTCATTCCTCTAGAAATTGATGCAATTAAAATCAAACTGGAACAAGACAATCAATCTGGGAGCGAGGAAGCAATAACCAATGTTCTCTACAGTTGACAGTCCTGCTTTAAAGCAATTAAAAGGAAATCGAAATTGAACTGAAGCTGCTATTGAAGGTAAACTAGGAAAACTCTTTAAAAGCAAACTCTTGCAATTAATCGACAGAAATGAACAGGAAAGTAAATGGACAACAAACTGGAATTAAAGGAATCGAATAACCAATCCTATTGAACAATAACCTGTAATGAATATCAATCAAATGGAACAGCAAATGGAATGAAACCATAATTGAAATAGAACATCAAAGGTTTATATTTGAAATGAGCAGCATAACAATATACGTTGAGGAGAATAATAATCTTTGTTATGATGGAAAAGAACAACCACACGATTCAATCCCAGCTTGTGCAATAAAACAATTTCATAAAATATTATAACAGCTCGCTGCAAAAACATGAAATCGTTAGGCAATATGATTCAAAGAAATAAAAATTAAATCAAGCAATCACACAGCGGAAATTGGAAAGATATAATACACAGCAACAATGTAATCCACTAGTGGCTGGGCCCTTAGCCGCTAGCGGACGCTGCTGGGCTACTTCAGATGAGAAGAATGAGCAACAACTCCCAAATCATATATTAATCATCAAATTGTGAAATCATTACAACAACAAAAGCTTGAGAATTACAACATGCAACAATCCCTTCTTTGTCCTATCCGATCATGAATAATCCATCATCATTCATGAATCTCTAAGTCTGAATCCTCAATTCTCCATCTCTAGATTCATCATCTCTCTCTAAATTAATCGTCCCCAAAGTCATCCCCCTCTCTGATCTCTGTTCTGATTTAAAATACAAAGAGAGCAGAGAGTGGTTAAAACTGTGGTAATTACAATATGATAATTATTACAAAATTGGATTGTTTCCAACCAATTGATCAACAAGAATATATATTTCCATCCATCTCTCAACAAGAGCAAGACGAATTTGGCTTTGCAGCTGAGATTTAGAGGACGACCGCAACAACAAATCTGAGAAAATTGTGCTCAAAGAACCCTGCATTTCTCTTAATACAATCCGAATTTGGGCAAACCGTTCTTTTATAAAATTAATTGGGTCCGTTTTGGACAAAACCCATGTTCCGGATTTTCCATATTCTTCTCCATTTGCTCAGAAGCTCAACCGCAAATATATCACTCCTTATTCCAACGCATTTTTGAGTTGGCACTTTTAATGATCAAATTTCAATCTGGAAATTATCTTGGAGGCTAAAAATGGCGAATAATTTTATAACCAATTTATTAAAACTATCATTGATAAAATAATTCATAAGCATCAATTTATTAGAAATAAAGGAGAATAAATAATATTCATTCATAAGAGCATAAATCATTATAAAATAGAATTTAAATGATAAATTATGACAAATGATATAATAGAGAAGAGTAAAAATGGATGAAATAAGTGTTACAAAGTGGTCATATTTATGGCCCAACAATAGGAAAAATGGATCACCCAAACCCAGAAGGACAAGTGACTGAGTGAGGATATCCCAAACCCGACACGAGAAACAAATGAGTGTCATGTTTAAGAGTGACATGCTACCTATACATGAGATGTTTGACTTTCACTTTTTCCCCATTATTTCTAGTGAGTGCCCCAATTAAAAGAACAAGTTTGAAGGGGATAACATATGTTTGACATATAAGTTCATTCTTTGAATGAATCCATCCTAGTAAGTTTTACAAATCCTAGGAAGGAGAAACTCGGTCGTGTCATAGTGACAAGTCTTTTTTCTTTTAATTTTTACGAGTCCAACGGAAGAGTAACTCAGTGTCTTTTTCATATTTAGAGAGTTTGAAAAAGAGATGAAAAAGAAAACTCCATCTAGTCCCTTTTCGTACTTTGTCTCTCAAACCCAAAAAGGTAGAAAACAATATTCGAAAGAACCTATTATCCATGTTCGACTAAGGTGTTCCTTTTTCGTACAATAGTCTATCTCATTCTAGAAAAGGGTTAAACTTAGATTGAGTATATCTCATTTCATTTACTTTTACAACTTTGAAATGACAAGTACTTGATGATCTTTTCATATTTCGAGAGTTAGAAAAGAGATGAAAGATGACTTTTGCTGGAGGAACGAGTGGTATAAAAGGATAGCAACTACTTCTGGTCATGATGGAACTACTCAAAACATATAAAGGTCAAGAGGATAGCTAATAAAACCACTCATCGCATATGTTCCTCAGGAAAGTGTAAAACAACCAATTGAAAGTGTATGATCCACCAAAGAGCTTGTGATGATGGAATGAAAATACCAAGGTTCATCTAACAAAAATAGGCTGATAAAAGGACAATCACGAGAGGTAAAAATATAAATGGTTTCATTTTTACACAAGCTTTAAACATGAGAAAAAACTATGCTTATATATGGTTTCATTTTTACACAAGCTTGAAATGAAAACAAACTATGATTGTGGTGAGCTCCAGTATTGCAGCAATAATGTTGCAAATCCTAGGGCTTCCTTCTTTACTTTTATCAACCTGGTACTTTGTAACAAACTTGGAAGCGATGGTGTTGTATGTACAAGTACTAGCTTTTACTACAGGCTATCACTTGATTAGTTGGCACAAGTTCGCTAGGAGCTTAAGCCAACTTCTATGAGTTCTCAGAAGAAGCTTTAACTATGATGAAATGAAACTAACCCTATAGGGGCTATTATACTTGTAGAAAGAGAATGAAAACTGAAATGAAACGCAAACCCTAGCAAACCCTAGTTTACCCACTAACCCTATTTTTGCAAGAAAAGAGATGGAAACTAATGAAGCAAGTGCCATTGACTATGAAAAAAGGTAAATTGCATTTATTAAAGCTACTTTTGAGGAGAAATGAGAAGAAATCATCTTTTTGTACTTTTGAGTATTTTTATGTCTGAACTATTATTCTTGTGATTTGATTGGTTGTGAATGTGCAGAGGTTTGGTGGCAAAGGAAGATGCAGTTGGCTTTTGCAAGTGGTGAGGAAGGTGTGGAGAGGTCCTAAGAAGCCCCTAGTACCCTTCTGAAGACTTCCATTGCGATCAAACTTCGAAAAATCACTCACAAGAAATTCTACAGGAGGCTGCAGGGGATCTATAGGAGGTTCTACAGGAGGATCTACAGGAGGAGGCCAAAAGTGGTTTTTGGAGGTTTGAAGGTGGAAAAATGATGGGAAAGGGGAAATGAAGGTTGGATGAAAGTGTTTAGGGGTCTGTAACTTTTCAAGGAGGATTAGGGATGAAGGAGATGGTTGGATTTGCTCAAATGCAAAGAAAACAACTTTATGGAAGAATAATGCATAAATTAGGGTAGATTGGTGAAATGTGGCGAATAAGCTAGGGGATCTACAAGATGTGAGATGGTGCTGGCTATTTTATGGTGGAATGATGAGCTGGGATGTCCTGCAAGAGATCTACATGCTTACTTCTCGAAATTGACCAAAGCAAGAACTAAAAACAGAGTTTTGTATAGCTTAACCTAAATTCTGACCTAAAAATAGAAAAATGCTGAACAGTACCTTATGAACAGAAAATCATGCGAGAGAACTATGGTGAAAGGAAATAAAATGATCTAAGCAATTAAATCTGAACCAATATCAACGTTTCCAAATCAAAGTATCACACTAGCAGTTGCATGGAAGAGCAAAAACTGTGTTTTTGGTAGCAACAACAGTGCCTTGACCTCAAATCATAGTCCCAGGAAGGGGGAAAGGAGATCAAGACCTGATGTTAGCCTTTTTGGATCTTTTCCTATCACTACAGAAACTTACTTAAGCAACTTGAAGAAAAAACAACTATTCTAACCATCAAAATCAACCTAAACTAATGAAGTAAAATCAGTATATGCAGCAGAAATTAACTCATGAATGGAAACAAAAAAATATAAGTACGCAAAGGAGGTGTTGGGCAGCTTGGGTTGGGTCCTAACCCAAGAGCTTCAACCTTCTAAAAGAGATCAGTGCTGCTTCAAAATTTGGTTCATCTTCATTATCAAAAATAGCAGTTACATCACATAAGCTATTCTCTAAAAGAGCTTGAAAATGAGTTGAGTACAATGCTGCACAATGTTGGCATTATGAGACAAGTGTTGTCCTTGATGGAAAATCACACAGATGACAGATTATAGTGCAACAGATCAGTAGCAAAGAATTGATGATCAGACTACAAAGAATGAAGAAAGCTGAGTATATACGCAGGTTCACTATATACCAAGTCGCATACAGAGGCAGGTTATATGCAGGTTCACTATGTACCAAGTTGCGTATATACGCAGGTTCACTATATACCAGGTAGGGTATACACACAGGTTATACTCGCAAGTTCTCTATATACAAAAATGCGTATACACGCGGGATTGCTGATCAGAAGTCGCGTATGCGTATGCACACACTTCCATGCACGAAAAAGCGCGTATATGTTGGAGAACTTACTTTTGGTCCATGGTAGTTATTCCTTGGTATTTGAACCTATGATTTTGGGACCGTAGTATCCCGTCAGATGTGTTTATCCCTAGTATTGGGTTCATGGTATTGGTTTGATATGGTTTTGGACCATGGTATTGAGTAAGGCCTAAGACTATAAAAGAGAAGAAGATCATTAGGCAAGTGTATTGAGAAAGTCTTGAATATCTGATGAAGGATGAGATCCAGTATGTAGGTTAGGGTTGCTTGATCTAAGCTAAGGAGGGATATCACAAGTTGATGGAGAACAAGATCTAAGAATAGATCGGGATTAAATGGTTTGAAATGAACTATCTCTATATGATTGATTATGTTTATTCTAGATCTGTATACTGACGCAAGTAATGTTCTGAACTGGGTATAACTTAAGTTTGAAATAGCTGCAAGTCATGATTGAATATTTATAGATCTATATGCGGGTTGGCTTTGGTAAAAGCGCATATGTACGCAGGTTTGGTTCATCCAAATATCGTATACCATTTGAGCTATGATTTTTGATGATACAGTTGGGTTTGAATATTGTTGCAGAGTTTAGTGTTCTACTCTGTGTTCTGGTGGCTGCTTTTGTTGACAGGGATTCAGTGTTTTAGTATTGGGTTTTTGATGATGCTATTGATGGGTCCAGTATGAAAATTGGATGAAATGTGGCCTTCATATTATAGAGTTGTGCTTCAGTGTATCCAGTCTGAAAATTTATGAAACGTGGTACCTGGAGGAGAGAAGATTGTAGGTCGGTGCCTACGTACTAGTATATTAGCTAGTACAAGAACTATGGGGGTTGTAGCTCCCTTCCAGAAGAAGCTGGAGAATGAGAAAGGGTTGTAGCTCTCTGCAGGTTGCAGCCTGCGTACTGGTAAAGGACTGCACCAGTACATTGTAAAAGAAGATTCTTATTAAAGGAAGATAGAAACAAATTGCAGCAGGTGGTTTTCACCCACATTGGGTTTCCACCTTATATCATGGTGTTCATGTGTGCTTCTTGTGTGTGATGATCTGTTCTGTTTTACTACTTCTGTTTACTTTTCATATGGTCAATAAAGTTCTGATGCATTAACTAAAGATCAACATGTAATGGATTATCTGAATCATAAATAATCTAGATATACGCTCGTTGCTTTAGACACAGTTGCGTATACACGCAGGTTCACTTAACTGAAGTAGCATATATGTATCTAAGTATGGAATAGAAAAAGTTTTACTGATTTGATAATGCTGATTCACCCCGCCCCCCCCCCTCTTAGTATACCAAGAATTGGCTAAACTACTGAGGCTCGAAGCCTTCTTATTTATACAAATGGGGACTCCCAACAGTCCTCCTATAATTAAGGAACTTAGCTTCCTAGAATTGAAGATAACAACAGTCCTACTTGACTTGCTTGCCTACCCCTTGGAATCATCAATGTGGCCCTTTTTACTCCAAGCTGGTGATGGAGGATTCGAGGAAAGGGGCCATTAATGAAGGAGACACCCCTCCTACAAGTTCTCTTCCCTGTTTTCCTCAAGTTTGGCTACCATTTGCTCATAAATTCCTTGTCTTTGTCCAAAATTGTCCAAAAAATTTGCAATAAGCATTCGTTAGACTACATGGCAAAGTGACTAACCCAATTCACTCTATTGACATAAATATATTCAAAAACATGCACAAAACTATTGAGAATGGTGGATTAAATCGAAATAATAGGCAGAATGAGCCCATATAGTTACCCATTTCTGGGGCTCATCATCACCCCCCTACTGAATGGGTTGCTCATCCTCTAAGCAGCTAATCTAGCTCTTCATCTTTAATAGTTCTGACAGATTCCCTGACATCCCAAGCCTCTGATGTGATGTATTCCTCTCTATCATGGAAACCTAATTTCATGTCCACTTCCTCCCATTGTTTTCGTTCTTCCTCGTCTTTAACTCCTTCCAACAGTCCTAACAACAGTGGAGGACTGAATTTAAGACCAATCCAGTTGGCTTTCAAGTTTTGCATTGAATGTTTATATAGGGGCACCCTCCTCATGGCCTCCCTCATTCTATTTGGGGAGTGATACTCCCTAATCCTTAAGCTATGTTGCAATGTATTGCACCTTCTCATGCAGGCATGAAGGTAGTCATCGCCAAACAATCTCTCCATATATTCAAAATGAGCAATAGCCTATGCTTGCTTGTCAACATAGTTAGGGAGAACTTGAGGATTGACTGCAAGGTGTTGGTGGGCATAGATGACAGCCAATGGTTTTGGTAGCTTTGCCCTTATCATCAGGGGCTCACTTAGCTCTTTTGCCATTATTTTCTAAATTTCCACTGCTCTCTTTTCTTCATGGCTCATCCAAGAAGCCATAGATATTAGCTGTAAGTCTCCCAATGTAGCACTTGGATCCCATAAATTCATGTCAGGAAGTGCCATGTTCTGTAGGTATAATTTTGCTAGCTTTGCTTTATCCTCGGCTGAACTATGATCACATAAATGCAAGAACTGACCATAATCTTGAAATGGGATTGTACCCCTCTGGGCCAATGTCTTAATTTGGAATTGGAGCCATTGATTTTTGAGATATAGTGCATAGGATTTAGCTAGTTTTTTGCATTGCAATGCCTCCATTGCCTAACTGGCCATGCAGGCTAACTCAGCTTCTTTTTCCTTCAGCACTTCAGTTGCTGCCTGAGATTCTCTTTCTTGCTGATGTTTCATCAGTGTCTCACTATCTGTCTATGGTTCTTATTCTTATTGTTGTTTCTCTGCTGCCTCACTATTCGCCTGGGGTCCCTCTTTTTGTTGTTGTCCTTCCAAGATTGGTAGCCTACTTCTTGCTTGAGGTTCCCTTTCTTGTAGTTGCTTGTTCAACAGTTCATTTTCTTCCTGTAGTTAAGCTCTTTTGATGCTCTCTGTGTGCCTTACCATGCTCAACTCTTTGCTTATCTCTCTCAACTTGTTTCTATGTTCCCTATATCTTCGACTCCTTTAGATTTTGCAATTTGCATCCAGGTGTGGTCCTGACTCTTTCCTTTTCTATTTTGAAGAAAAGAGGTACTGCGAATTTTTGTGGGATGACCTTCCCACCCTCCAGAAGATTGTAATAGGAGCCTAAGTTAGGTTGAGGTCCAGGCTCTGGTATTTCTTTTGCCTTACCTTCCTCTTGGGATTGTTCCTCTGCCTTCCTTTCTAGTTTTTCAATTTCTTTGAGCTTGGCCAGTGTCTCTTGTAGAGAGGTTTGTGCCTCCTAGAGGACTGCTTTAGAGTCCATCGATTTGATCCTTTCCTTCTAGGTGGAGGTCTTAGGACTCCCTCTCTCGTAGGTGATGGAAATTTTGGAGGGAGATTCCTCCCTTGTCATAGTAGGTGCATCCTCAATGATAATGGGTTCTTTCGATGGTGGCTCGGGCTTGCCCACCTTGATTCTAGTGCTCCTCTGGGATTCGAAATACATTGATTTCTGTCTTTTTCTTTTCCCCTTTTACTTAGCTGGAGTGCTTAATGCAGCAAGAACAACTGCTGCTTCCCTTGCTAGTCTCTTAGGAGACAATTCCTCCTGCTGTTTTTCTTCTTCACCCTCTATAGTTTTTCTTGTGTCTACTATTTCTGTTTTAATTTCTACTGTCTCTAGTGGTGTTTTCTCCTTTTCTTGCTGAGTCTTTGCCTTTCTAGTGGTAGTATTTTTTTGAGCTGTCTTGGTCTTATTTTTCTCAGCTTTTTTCCTCTTTCTCTTCTCTGCTTTTGACTTTGTTTCCTTATCTGCCTTAGGTTCAACTATGGTTGTGTCATTTTTCTCTTCTTTTCTCTGTTTTTCCTCTTTTTCTTCTTCTACTTGAATATTTTGTTCCTTCTCATGGATTTCTTTTTCAAGTTCCTCTTTCTGCTCCTCCTCTTCACTGCTGGATGGACTAAGGTCATCTGTGAGAGTTTTTATGTCATCTTCCCTAGTCATATTCCTGAAAATTTCCCAGGCTATAGAGATGGTGTATGTATGGAGGGCATCCTCTACCAACAACTTAATGAGCCCATGGTGGGCTAGTTGGTCTGGAATCCATAAATTCAATTTGGTTCCACACTCTATCGAAGACTGGAGGAGAAAATATGGCAGATTGACTTTTCTAGAAGTAGGTAGGTCCATTCCATATCTTAATTCATGCAATAATCTGAAGTGATAACCATAGACTATACTGTATCTTCCTTCACAGGAGATATATTTCATGATCTAGTAGCTGGCCTCCCCCCATGGATGAGGTATGCTTATCCTTCTGATCCCATTCTTATACTCTATAAGTTGTTCATCAGGCTGAAAAAATGTCTTTTTAGCAACCTGTCCTAGTGGTTTTTCTTCTTTGCTCCAAGGGAGCCCAAGTGGAAGGCCTATGATTCTGTTGATAAATTCTGGTGTAATCTCTACGGTCAGACCCCTGAGACTGACTGTAGCATGTGTTTTTGAATGGGGTCTTAAGGACATTAAGAATTCCTCTATCAATTCCTCATCATATCCATGAATTCTCTCAAAGAAAGACATCCAGTTTTCCTTGGTGAAGAGGGCTACCACTTCTGGGTATTCACGCAATTTGTTGGAGTTCAAAGGCTCCTTTCTCATAAAACATCCTGTCATGGTTTTTAGTGACTACTAGGAATGCTCAGGTGAGGAGGAAGGTAACAAAAGTTTCAAAACCAAAAACAGAGAAATAGCTGAGGTTTGTCTTTCTGGAACCAAAGAGGGAATTTTTTGTGTTCTTCTTTTTTCACAACATCAATTTGCAATTTTTCCCTCCCTTCAAACCCTGTTTCCAACCTAAATTTACTTCTCGGGCTTTTGGAGGAAATAAATATATTGATAGAATAGAGAGTATATAAAACAATGTTTTTCTTTCTTACAAAATAAACAGACTTCCTAATGCAAATTCGTTCTTTTCACAGGCTTGATTTTCTATGGTTCCATCCCTTTTTTTTACAGGAGAATACAGGGAAGAAAAAGAAAGACTTTTAGTGTAGAAAAGGAAATGGAGAGACTGTATAGAATTCAGAAAAACACAAGCAAAATTTTATGCTCACATTCCTCTCCTTTTTCAACCCAATACATTGCTTCTAATCCCACCACCTTGTATAGATATATCACATGCAGAGTGGGTTTCTAAACCTACCTCTTTTTGAGCTTGAATTTGGAAACAAATTTCGAATTTTTTTTCTAAAGAGCTGCTCTTTGGCCTTCCTATAGAAAGGCTTCTGTAGACAATGTTCCTGCTCCTGTAGAATGTGATAATGCTCTTGTAGAGCCCAATAAGCAGGAGGGTTTTGAAAACTGGAAAAGAATGACTGGTTCGATGTTCTGAAGGTGGTAGGTGTGTTGTTGCAGTCGAGAACTTGTCAATGGAATGAAAACAAAAGGTGGTGGAGGCTTCGACCGCAGTGTACTTAAGCTAATGATGTGATCTACGGTGACGAGGTGAGGTGGTAGGATGGGTACGTTATCCCCATATAGATCGTTGGTCCTACTCCAGTGTCATTATGGTATTACATGTCACCTCTCTGCCATCACTTCCATTATTCCAAGTTATACGCCACCACTACTACGGGTTTTGAGTTTTTCTTCCCAAGTTAACGGACCACACATGCTGACTACGTCTTCTGAACTGCTGTTTGAATTGGACGAGGCTTGTTTGAACTCAACGAGGTTGGTTTGAACTAGATATGGGTGGCTAGTTAGCTAGCCACTGATTTCATTTGATTACGACCATCTCAATGGTTCATGCAATTCCTAAATAATATTCATGCAAAAGAGGAATAGGTTTAGCCACTTACCTATTAGTCGCTACCGTTCTCTGCATGCTTAGACTTTGGCACTTTTTTTTTATTGTTGTTGCTGTTGGTGCTCGTGACCTTTGAACTGGTGACTTATGCTAGTGATTTTCAATCAGGCACCGCTCCTTATACGTTGCATACATATTGGATGCACTAACACTGCCTTTGGGGCTTGTTTTTTTAAAGGGATCAATTGTTACAGAAATCTTGCAGGATTTCCGGTAGCTGCTTCTCCATCTAAAATTTCTAGCTGATGCTTGAGCATGGACTGAAGAGATAGTTGCAGAAGGTTCTGAAGGAAAGGAGTAATAGCTGGAATACATCAGGTAAGAAACAAGTGAAGAATGCTACTCTTTTATTCATCATCATTTTCTTGTTAGAAAATGAAAGAAACATAATTCTTGTGTTTTCTGTGCAGGGAAGGAAAAGCGAGTGGAAATGTGGGTGTGTAGGGATGGAATGGAGAATTAGGAGGATGAATGGTGACAGGGAGGTCCACAGGCCTTCTCGACAATTTTCTAGCCCTCAGATTCTTCTCTAAACTTGATTTTGGGTTCTCTATAGTTTCTACAGGAGCCTCCTGTAGAATGCATAGAGTTTCCTATAGGGTGAAAAATTTTCAGAACAAGCGAGACCAAGGCCTGGGAAAAGCCAATGGCGATGGAGGAATGAGCTATCAAGGGTGTATGCAGCATACCCATGTCTTTTTTCTCTTGTGTGACCCTCCTGCAATCTGCAATGCCTTCAAAAGAAGTTAGTTTTTTTCTATTTTTTCTTTTTCTTCTTGCTTTTTTTTTTATGAGATAGCTGGGGCGCCTCCAAGAGGTTTTCACCCAGGGATATTTTATTCGTTTTCTATTTTTTTATTTTTTCTTTTTTTTAGCTCAAGCTGTGGTTGGAGTGGAGGCAGAGACCTGCTCCACTACCCACACTGTTTTACTCAGATTCTCAATGAATTCCTACTTTGAAAGGGGCTTTTTGTAGATCTTCAACCTATGCCCACTGATGAGCACGGGGATGGCTTCTTCATCAATGGTCCAGATTAGGGCTGAACCATTTCCTTTGCATTTTTCTACTGTGTATGGTCCCAACCATCTTGTCCTTAGTTTTCCCTTGAAATCTTTATATCTTGAATCATAAAGCAGCACCCAATCTCCTTCTTGGAATTGTTTTTCTTTGAGGTGTCTGTCATGCCATATTTTTCTTTGAAGTTGGACTACCTCTGAGTGGAGAAGGGCCTATAATCTCTGCTCATCCAATCCATTTAGTTGAAGTAACCTTTTCTTTTGTGCATGGCTGAGATCTAGGTCCAGCTGAGTTGCCATCCTTAATGTGTTATATTCAAATTCTATTGACAACAAAGCCTTCTTCCCATAGACCAGCTCATAGGGTGTGAACCCTATGGTGGTTTTCCATGTGGTGTTATAGGCCCAAGTGGCCTCAACCATTCAATCTGCCTAATATTTTCTGTTGCTACTCACTGACTTAGTCAAAATCCCTTCCAAAGCTCTGATAGTGACTTTTGCCTATCCATTTGCTTACGGATGATAAGGGGTGGAAGTTCTGTGCTTAATCTTGTGATGTGTGAGTAGGTCTTCATTCATATTGGAGGTAAAATGACTCCCCTGATCTGTCACTAATTCTCTTAGATAGCCAAACTTGTAAAAGATAATTTCCCTCAAAAACTTAGCTACTTTTTCTTCTATTGTTGCCTTGATTGCCTTTGTTTCTGCCCATTTTGTTAGATAATTAGTACACGGAATGATGTAAGATTTCTGTTTTGAAGGAGGGTTGATGGGACCCACAAAGTCCATGCCCCACTTCTCAAATGGCTCAAAAGTCATTTGAGGTTGCAGGGGCATCTCATCCCTTGGAGTAGGTTTCCCCATACTTTGACATCGGTCACATTAGCCGATATATCTTCTGACATCTTGATGAAGAGTGGGCTAATAGTAACCTACTTGTAGAATTTTGAAGGCAGTCTGTTACACTAAAATTTGTCACCATGACTATTTGCAGTTAATATGGCTCCATCAATAGTCATATTATCCTCCATGTCAAGCCTTATACCTCTACTCTTCATGTCAAACTTCAAAAAAGAGAGAAAGTCATTAAAAAATATGTTTATCTCTGGGTACGCAGGTTCTCTCTACCTTGCCTTCGTGTATGCATCCCAAGCTCATTGTACCTGTGTACTTGTACGCTCTGTAAGTCAAGGGATGGGTGCATACCCCTGTAAAGGTCAAAAGGCACGAGTTTCATCTTAAAAAAGTTACTTGTGGTCACTTCTAGAGCCTTCTAGAAGAGTGTTTGACGTGTATTGAGCGCCTCCAGATGGTTCATGCATCCCTATGATAGAGGAACTTATCCCATCAAGAGAGGAGCTCCCATCCAAAAGAGGGAGTATCCCATTGATGTTGGAACTGAATAATTTCCTCTAGA
>APFE030042616.1:34813-89156 GCA_000404065.3 Pinus taeda | reverse complement strand
GGGTTTTGATTTTCACAGAGGGTTTGTTGTTTAACCTAGTCACCGAGTCATTTCATATTGCTCTATTCCTTTAATGGACACCTGCTCCTTCACTCACTCCCTATAATTGATCTCACGAAGCTTCCCATTTCATTTTTCTTCAGCACGAAACACCTATGCAAAAGTTGTTAAATTCATGTTTAAATGGTTTTTTTGTTGGTAAATCACCTCACACAAAAAAACTCACCAATCACTGCCCAAATCCACTTTTCACATTTGAATTTTTTCCTTTTAAATCCCAACTGTTAATCTTCCTTGTCAGATCCGACGGTTGTTGCACACGCGCTCATCAACCTGCTCGGTCAAATATCCACCATAGATCTGCCTTGCCAGATCTAACAGTTGTCATGCCATATCGTGTAGATTTTAGTCCGATCATTATCCACCCAAGGGCATGTGATATGGGTGGTTTCCCTATGCTATTTGTCAGTCAGGAAGGCTAATTGCGTAAAATTTTGGGAAACCACTTACAACTTTGAGGGTGCGAGATATAAAACTTACCGTCCTCCAAACACGCTCATCATTTCCGCACATTTTCTTCTCTTGCCCCAATATCCACCGTCGATATACATTACCAGATCTAATGGCAATCACATCACCCGATACCATTTCCACACATTTCTTCTACCCACGACCTAATCTTTGTCATCCATCTGCCGATTAATCGTGTCTGTCCATCGCCTAACTCCACCCGCGCGATGTAATCCTAGCCGTCCATCCTGTTAGTTCACCATGTTCACCCATTTACCTACATACCCTCTTGCGATCCACTCATAGCCATTCATTTACCTTTCACCCATCTGATCTAATGGTCCTAATTCAATGTTGCCCCTCACGTCCTCTTTTCACCATTTTGATCTCTGACCAATTTCTTGCTTAGACACAAGCCTAGCCTAGTTTCCATTTTATTAATCCTTAGTCTAGTTTTGATGCTTTTTGTTACACTAAAATTTGTCACCATGACTATTTGCAGTTAGTATGGCTCCATCAACAGTCATATTATCCTCCTTGTCAAGCCTGATACCTCTGCTCTCCATGTCAAACTTCAAGAAAGAGAGAAAGTCATTAAAAATCATGTTTATCTCTGGGTAAGCAGGTTCTCTCTACCTTGCCTGCGTGTACGCATCCCAAGCTCATTGTACCTGCGTACTTGTACGCTCTGTAAGTCAAGGGATGGGTGCATACCCCTGTAAAGGTCAAAAGGCGCGAGTTTCATCTTAAAAAAGTTACTTGTGGTCACTTCTAGAGCCTTCTAGAAGAGTGTTTGACATGTATTAAGCACCTCTAGATGGTTCATGCATCCCTATGATAGAGGAACTTATCCCATCAAGAGAGGAGCTACCCCATCCAAAAGAGGGAGTATCCCATTGATGTTGGAACTGAATAACTTCCTCTAGAACACTATAAATACAGGCATTGGGCCAAGGGAGGGGAGGTTGAAAGCTGAACATCCCAAAGGGTAGATGCTGCTGGAATTAGGACTTCCATTGTAAGCTTGTGAGGAGAGATTACCATCCTTTCTTGTTTCATTTGGAAGTGGGTGAGCTTGTCAAAGTAGAGGAAAACTCTTGCTGGACCCTGGGAGGAACTTGCACAACACCAAGGCTCAGGTTGTAATGGTTTCTTTTTTGTTTCATTAATACAAATAAGTCTATTCTTCTCAATGATTTGTTGTTAATGAATTGTTTCATATACTCCTTGGTCTATATGTTGAATATTCTTTGTTTTATGGAATATTCAGGTGTTATGTAATCGTTTGATTGTTAGTGTATGCAGGTTTCAAAGTGAAGGAGGAGCTCATCTGGATCGACGAGGCTGGACTGCTGCAACAAACGTTGGACTTGAGGTAGGATCGAAAAACACTTGGTTTCTCATAGAATAATGTATGTTTAGAGAAGGATTGCTCTTAATTGTCTTGTTTGTCACTAGAGAGTCTTAGACTCCTAGGGAGGTTAGTTTTGTCAGCAAAAATAACTCTTTCCGCATGACACAGTCCTTTTTGCTGCAAAATGGCCCCCACAGGGCCCATCGTGACAAGTTAGGAGAATGTCAAAAACTTCCTCCTCCCTGACACATCACCTCAAAATCTAATCTGGGCCAAGTTTAAAAATATTGCCCCCTATCTAGGTGAATGGGGCACTTTTCCTCATGATCTTGCTCTTCTCTTTTGAAGACAGGTGTGGTGGAAACTGTGCTGAAACCAAGTAATTTGCTATATCAGAAAACCATGTATAGAGTACTGAAATAGAAAATAGGTGTTCATCTCGCATTTGATCATCCACCATTCCTTCTTCACCTACAGGGAGATCTAATTTAGACAGAAAATCAGTAACAACATTTTCCTTACCCGACTTATCAACAATGGTCAAATCAAACTGCTACAATAAAAATAACCATCTAATAATACGAGCATTTACATCTGGTGTATTCATCAAATACTAAATTGCAACATGATCGGTGTGTACGAATGTTTGATAGCTAGTGATGTAGTGTCTAAACTTATTTAGGGAATGGACTACAACTAGGAGCTCCTTTTTGGTTACAATGTAGTTTACTTCTACCTTGGATAGGTTCTTACTGACAAAATATATGGCATAAGGCAACTTCTTATCAACTTTCCCTAAGGCTGCTCCTATTGCTTTGTTTGAGGCATTTGTGTGAATGTGGAAAGGTAGGGCCCAGTTTGGACCTCTCAAAATTGGGGTAGTTACTAGTTTACCCTTCAAGGTATCCAGAGCCTCTTGACAGTTGTCAGTCCATATGAACTCAACATCTTTTCCCAAAAGACCAAACAATAGAGAGGCTAGCTTACTAAAATCCTTAATGAATCTTTTATAATACCCTGCTAAGCCCAGGAAACTCTGGAAATCTCTTACCTTTTGAGGAGGTGGGACCCTTTGGATGATTGCAATTTTATTGGGATCCACTTGCAATCCTTGTTAAGAAATTGTATGACCTAGCACAACCCCTTCAGTCATTAGGAATTCACATTTTTCAGGACTAAGGGACAGGTTCATTTTGATGCACTTGGATAAAACTTTTCCCACGTTAGTCAAAGCTTCCTGGAAGTTAGAACCATGAGGGGTAAAGTCATCCATATATATTTCCACTGAATCATGAACCAGTTTAGCAAATATGCTCAGCACTAATCTATGGAAAGTGGTGGGAGCATTGCACAACCTAAAAGGAAGGACACGATATGCAAAAGTGCCCCAAGGACAAGTGAAAGTGGTCTTATCTTGGTCTTCCAGGCTTATTTGGATCTGGTTGTACCCGCTAGACCCATCTAGGAAGGAGAAGAACTTCTTCCCTGCCAGGCCATCTACCACTTGATCTATGAAAGGTAAAGGGATATGGTCCTTCTTGGTGGCCTTGTTCAGTTCCTGATAGTCTACATAGATTCCTCACTTCCCATTTTTCTTTGGCACTAGCACCAAAGGAGAGACCCATTTGCAGTCAGAGATGGGGTAGATGAATCCTGCATCCAACAACTTTTGCAGTTCTTCTTTGACAATGTCCTTAAGGGCCGGATTCATCCTCCTTTGAGGCTGCCTGACTGGTTTACAATCTTCTTTAATGTAAATGTGATGAGTATAGACTGAAGGGTGGACTCCCTTCATCTCCTTATAGCTCCAAGCGAAAGCACCCAAGTGGTTTTCCAATAAGTTACATAGTTATTTCTCCTGAGAGGTGGACAGGGATGAGTTGATCTTCAAGGTCCTTTCTGGGCTGAATTCCAGATTCTTCACTCGGAGAGAGGTTGGATGAGCCACACAGAGATCAACTATAGGATTGGCCTGGATTTCTTCCACCAACTCTTCTAATGGAAACACACCAGGGGGTGGATTCTGAATCAAGTTTTCAATAAGGTCATCCTTGGTTTGTGGGCCCCCCATGGTAACTTCTACAGTACACAATGGTGTGCAATAGACTTCATCCTCATCTTCCTCCTCCAACTAGAGAGGTAAATCATGTTCTAACAGAGGTTGGGCAGGAGGATATAGGACTAGCTGCTTGGACATATGCCCATTCTTGATTGTCATGTTCCTAGCCTGACAACTGATGTAGGCATCTGCAATAGCCAACTAAGGTCTTCCTAGGATGAGAGGATACCCAGTGAGCTTTGCCTTTGGCTGGAGAACTAGGAAATCAACAGGGTACTCCCAAGAGTCAATAGAGACCATTACATCTTCCACAATCCCCTCAGGGGTCATGGTGGAGCGGTCTGCTAATTGCAAGGCTGTTGTGGTCTTTCTCAGGGAACCCTGAAGGTTGAGTTTGAGCATAGTGTCCCTAGTCATCACATTAATGGCAGCCCCTAGGTCACTCAAGGTATGGGGGATTATGGTGCCATTAATGTGGACATCGACTATATGACTCCTAGGGTCTAGATATTTCAGACAAATTACCTACCCCAACATCAAGTCAGACAATTGTCCTATGATATTGATAGTTGGAGCATCTCTCTTGCGCCTGCTTGGGTGCTTGAAGTACTTCTCCTTGATCATCTTATTGTATATGGGCACATCCTTTATGGCTTGGAGAAGTGGTATATTTACACATAACTGTTTTAATTCTCCCAGAAGTTTAATGTCTTTTGGGGTCGGTTGTGTGGTTCCAATTAGTCTCTCAGGAAAGGGTAGAATGACTTTTGGTTAACTTTCCTATTTTTCTTCCTCATCCTGCTTAGGAGGGGGTTGGCTATCTGGGAGAACCTTCATAGATCGTAGGTTAATCTCCTGAATCTCCACAGCATAGGTTGGACATGATGTTTCTCCACTATATACCTGCTAGACCTGTCAGTTATTGGGGTTCGGGTTTGGTTAAGCAAGTATTTGGGGTTGTCTTGGTGGAGCAGGAGGTAATGGTTGAGGTTGAGCAGGTGGTGGAGGAAAAAGAGTGGGAGGAGAGTTGTATTGTGGCCTCCACCCCTAATGAGGTGCATTCCACTGAGGCTATGGCTGAGCATAAGAGTGAAATGAATGAGCAATTGGCGGAGCCTGGTATTGAGGAGGATATGACCAAGGAGGGGGTGTGGACTAGGAAGGATGAGCAGGGGGACCCCAAGAAGGCATGGAAGTGGCTTGATTGGGGTTGTAATAAGTCTGGGATGTTCGTTGCATTCCTTGCTGGTAAGGTCTGGGTCCATGTGGCCTCCTTTGGTTCATGAAATAGAGTGGTTCAGTGGCTCCTTTAGCCCCTTGATATGTAGCCTTAATTTCAGGCAAGGAAGGGCACTGATTCATAGGATGGTCTTCTTCACAGACTAAACACACTTCTATAGAGTGCAATGGACATTCGTTCCTAGGATGCTTTCTGGTGCACCTGGGACAAAATATGGCCAAAGCCCTCTCGACTTCCTCTTGTTTCCTTTTGATTTGAAAGGTATCCATTTACATGGCAAGTGTCTGCCTCATCTCGCTCTTGAAATATTCGAGCTAATTCTCAAGTTCATTTCTAAGGGATGAACTGGATGAGGATGTACTAGCTAAAGGCTAACTTCCCCTACCTCTCTTTCTAGCTAATTTAGAATGGTTTCTAAACACAGTCTTTATATCATCATAAGGTAGTTGGTAGATGTCTCCCCAAACAGCAAATGGAGGGTATCTAGAAGGTCTTTAGGGACTCCTCTAAGTAGGACCAACTTCAGAGATTCAGGGTCAAGTGTGCACTTGGCCCTTTTCTAACTAAGTTGAAACCTTTCTTCATAGTCTTCTAATGATTCATCACTTCCCATGGTCATTCGGAAGATTTCTTCCTTGGTATCCTTTGACCTACAGTAGTCCCGGTATTTGTCATTAAAGGCTTACTGCATCTGAGCCCAAGTTGTGATACTATTTCTAGGTAACCCCATGAACGAGCGCAATGCTGCATCCTTGAGGGTAGAAGGAAACAGTTTCAACTTCTGCTCATCCTTTACATAGTCATAGGTTCAACAGAGAACAAAAGATTCAAACAAGAAGGTATTAGGATCTTTGGTAGTTAGTCCATGGAAGTGAGGTAAGGCTGAAGGACTTATGTTTTTCATTTTTGTGTCTCCATTGGTCTCTCGGATAGGAAAGGCACCTTCTATTCTTTTGCAATTTCCTCTAACATTTCTGTTTTTATCCATGGTCTCAGGAGGAATGGTTTCTTACTCTTATTTTGTTATAGGATATTTGTAGATATCTGGAGGTTCACTTATAGGTTCTTCTAGATCACTACCACAAAGAAGAGAGAAGGGTGACTTAGTGATGTGGTGGGGGTGTTGGGTAGGAATTTTCCTGAATTGTCTCTGTTCCTACGAGGCATGAAAGAAAATCTCTTTTCTTAGTTGATTTTTGTTTTTTGTTTTTTTCTTGTACCTGCAAAACTGAAATGGATTGAACAACAAATTGCAACTAACTGAAATGAATCTTGCTGAAATGGAAATTGCAGAATTGAAATGAAAGCAGAAAATGCCTAATCTACACTTGCTGAAATGAAATTGCAGAATTGAAATGAAAGCAGGAAATGTCTAACCTACTCTTGCTAGAATGAAATTGTAGAATTGAAATGAAAGTAGGAAATGTCTAATCTACTCTTACTGAAATGGAATTGTAGAATTGAAATGAAAGCAGGAAATGTCTAAACTACTTTTGCAGAATTGAAATGAAACAACTCCTCTACTTTTGTTGAAATAAACTACTTAGCATAATGTTGCAGTAGGAAATAGAAGAGAAGTAGTAATCACAAAATGCTCTGACGCTTCCCTAGCAACGGCACCAAAAAGAGTGGTAAGCTCCAATATTGCAGCAATAATGTTGCAACTCCTGGGGCTTCTTTCTTTACTTTTCTCAACCCAGTAGTTTGTAACAAACTTGGAAGCGATGGTGCTGTATGCACAAGTACTAGATTTTACTGCAGGCTATCACTTGATCAGCTGGCACAAGTTTGCTAGGAGCTTAAGCCAACTTCTATGAGTTCTCAAAAGAATTTTTAACTATGATGAAAGGAAACTAACTCTACAGGGGCTATTCTACTTACAGAAAGAGAATGAAAACTGAAATGAAACGCAAACCCTAGCAAACCCTAGTTTACCCACTAACCCTATATTTGCAAGAAAAGAGATCGAAACTAATGAAGGGAGTGCCATTGACTACTTAAAAGGTAAATTGCATTTATTCAAGCTACTTCAAAGGAGAAATGAGGTGAAATCATCTTTCTGTACTTTTGAGTATTTTTATGTGGAATTATTATGCTTGTGATTTGACTAGTTGTGATTGTGCAGAGGTTTGGTGGCAAAGGAATATGGAGTTGGCTTTTTCAAGTGGTGAGGAAAGTGTGGAGAGGTCCTGCGAATCCCCTAGTACCCTTCTGAAGACTTCCATTGTGATCAGACTTTGAAAAATCACTCATAGGAAATTCTACAGGAGGCTCGAGGGGATCTACAGGAGGATCTACAGGAAGAGGCCGAAAGTGGATTTTGGAGGTTTGAAGGTGGAAAAATTATGGGAAAGGGGAAATGAAGGCTAGACGAAGGTGTTGAGGGGTCTATAACTTGTCAAGGAGGATCAAGGACGAAGGAGATGGTTGGATTTTCTCAAATGGCAAGAAAGAAACTTTATGGAAGAACGACACAGAAATTAGGGCAGACTGGCGAAATGTGGTGAATGAGCTGAGGGATCTACAAGAAGTGAGATGGTGCTAGCTATTTTGTGGAGGAATGATGAGCTAGGATGTCTTGCAAGAGATCTGCACACTTACTTCTCAAAATTGACCAAAGCAAGAACTAAAAACAACATTTTGTCTAGCTTAACCTAATTTCTGACCTAAAAACAGAAAAATGTTGAACATTACCTTATGAATAGAAAAGCATGTGAGAGAACTATGGTGAAAGGACATAAAATGAACTAAGCAATTAAATCTGAACCAATATCAACTTTTCCAAATCAAAGTATCACACTAGTAGTTGCATGGAAGAGAAAAAATTGTGTTTTTGGTGGCAGCAACAGTGCCTTGACCTCAAATCATAGTACCAGAAAGGGAGAAAGGAGATCAAGACCTACTGTTAGCCTTTTTGGATCTTTTTATGTCACTGTAGCAACTTACTTAAGCAACTTGAAGCAAAAACAACTATTCTAACCATTAAAAGCAACCTAATCTAATGAAGTAAAATGAGTATATGCAACAGAAGTTAACTCATGAATGGAAACAAAAAACATATAAGTATACAAAGGAGGTGTTGGGCAGCTTGGGTTGGGCCCAAACCCAAGAGTTTCAGCCCTCTAAAAGAGATCAGTGCTCGTTCAAAACTTGGTTCATCTTCATTATAAAAAATAGCAATTATATCACATAAACTGTTCTAGAAAAGAGCTCGAAAATGAGCTGAGTACAATGCTGCACAAAAGAAAATATACTAAGAACTGGATAAAATACTAAAGCTTTAAGCCTTCTTATTTATACAAATGGGGACTCCCAACAGTCCTCCTATAGTTAAGAAACTCAGCTTCCTAAAATTGAAGATAACAACAGTCCTACTTGACTTGCTTGACTGCCCCTTGGAATCATCAATGTGGTCCTTTGTACTCCAAGCTGCTGATGGAGGATTCAAGAAAAGGGGTCATTAATGAAGGAGACACCCCACCTATAAGTCTTTTTCCCCATTTTTCTTAATTTTGGTTTCCATTTGCTCATAAATTCCTTGTCTTTGCCCAAAATTGTCCAGAAAATCTGTAATAAACATTCATTAGACTACATGGCAAAGTGACTAACCCAGTTCACTCTATTGACATAAATATATTCAAAAACATGCACAAAACTATTGAGAATGGTGGATTAAATTGAAAAAATAGGCAGAATGAGTCCATATAGTTACCCATTTTTGCGGCTCATCAGATTGAGATAAATTTTGCACGCCCCCAGCATAATGACTCAATTCGAGGTACATGCCCCCCCAAGCTTCATTTCATTAACCTAAGTAGACTACTGGTTAATAACAGGTGGATGGAATGAAGGTTTACTTACAAGATCAAGTGAAAGACTCGACTGGGATTTTATGAAATCTAATCAAAGACTCGAATTGGCAGAGGATTTGTTTCATTTTTTAATGAGCTTGACACAAGAAAAGAACCATGCTCATGACACCTTGTTTCATTTTTTACCAAGCTTGACATAAGTAAAACAAATATGGTCATGGAGACCTATTTCACAATTTAACAAGGTTGACATAGTAAAAGAACTATACTCATGGGAACTTATTTCATTTTTTAACGAGGTTGACATAGTAAAGGAACTATCCTCATGGGGACCTATTTCATTTTTTAACGAGGTTGATATAGTAAAATAACTATCCTCATGGGAACCTATTTCATTTTTTAGCGACGTTAACATAGTAAAATAATTATCCTCATGGGGACCTATTTCATTTTTGAACGAGGTTGATATAGTAAAAGAACTATCCTCATGGTCCTTGTTTCATTTTTTAACGAGCTCGACACAAGACAAGGAACATTGCTTCGACACCTTTGATCATAGAGAAAAAGAGGCCATGGCTTCCAAGAGGTTCTCATCAGAAGGGAGAATAACACTCTTGAAGTAATACATGTCTAGGGATCCAATGGAAAAATTGGGCTCCAATGCCTCTAGTACATGGTGTACTACATCACCTACTAGATCATCAGTAGATGTGGGCATGGAATAGGTGACCATGTAATTAGCCTATGGCAGGGGTGATACCACTTGCATAGAAGAACCATTTAGGGATGATGGTCAATTGGGAGTTGATTCAAGACCAATGAATGTAAGTTGATCAATGATCACAATTCTTCCTTCATGCAGGAAACACATCACTCAAAAGAGGGAAGAAAAAAGTTCTCCCATGACATAAACATAGTCACAACTAAGAAGTATATTAAAATATAAATGGCCTTGGACAACCATCATGTCTATATATATAGTCTTTCCTCCCAAATTAATAGGTAACTTAAGAAGGATCCCTAATGGTTGACTGGTTCCTCCATTAAAACCTAACATATTCTAGGTGACAGGGACAAGATACAGAGAACCTAAATCTTTCCAAGTAGTAGAGGATATAATACTAATATGTGTGCCCTCATCTATTACTTTACTAAGTACGACCATATAGTAAGCCTGTACTGTAATCTGAAAAGGCACATACGACAAAAGGTGATATCCTGTCAATCGACTCCAATCAAAAGAAGTGACTAAACTACTTGGAGGGGGTGTCGTAGGAACATGAGAGCTGCCATCTTGCTCCATGGGAACAAGAGAACTATGCTCATGCACCTAGGGAACAAGAGGATTTACCTCCAACTCATTCAAAACTGAAAAACCAAAAGTACATGAGCAGTACGAGGTTCACTCTCCATCAGAGAGGTAAGGTTAACTAAAGGTGGAGAAAAGTCTATAGTTTTCACAACCAATGGTTGGTTAAGAATGGATGCATGAGACTGACTTTCATAGAGATGGGGTTGACCAAAGATGAATTTTGATCAATCAATGGATCAACAAGTGAAGGATCAAGGGAAATATTTCGATAACCATATGGAAGATGATGCTGGGAAGCAATAAGGTTTTCCAACTCTTGGGAAGCTTCATCCATAAGAGGACAAAGGTGAATGGCATGATTACCTTCACACAAATTATAGGGAAATATTCCTTTTCCCTTTTTCTCATGGGTTTTACTATCACTAGTTGAAGGTTTATCACCCGCATAATCTCCAGAGGCTGATGACAAAGGTTGATGTGAATCTGTGAACCACACTTCTATGACCTTGGGAATACCACGACAATTTTGAAGAAGGTGGTCACCCTTACATAAAATGCAAGGGGATTTTAGTTTCCGAGGCTGGTTGTAATATTTTTATACATCAGTTTCATCTATAGCAATGGCTACTTGATTGCCCCCTTTCTTATTTTTCTTCTTCTTCTTCTTAGCTTCCTAGAATCCATACTTTCACCAGGTGAAGAGAAACAATGAGGTGAAGAAATAGGTGAAGAAAGTGAGTGGTCAACTTTAGGATCAACATGAGGTTGATGTTTTTTAGGTGGAGGAGAACTTTATTAAAAAGTATTTTAGATACTCGAAATCATCGAGGTCGAAAATAACCAAACTGGAAGACGAATGGTCAATCCAGGAAGGGACAATGTTGCCATATATGGAGCACCAACATTTCCAAAAGAAGGAAAAGGACTAGGATTCCCGTCATAGGGGTTTCCTTGACTGGTAAACTGAGTAAATGTTGTCATTGGTATCAAACTAAGATATACTGAGTATTTCCATAGGAAGGATGTTGTTCCGCGGTTAATTAATTGATTTTTTAAATTAACAAAAAAAATAAAACAGGGGTAAGCTAGGCAAGAGGGTTTACCAAGTATCCACCAACCACTATATACACCTTAGCTAGAACAAAGGAATTAATGTATGACAACCAATATCCCAAAATGTTGTGTTCGGTGTATCATGTTTATAAGGTAGCTGACTCGATTACTTGTGGATACAAGATAGAAACCTAGTCAGTTCTCCAAATATATACGTAATGGTAAGAGGAGTACAAGTCTGTGTTCGCATTGTCTAATGCATAACCATTCAATGAGAGAATTATGATATACTTTCCATACTGAAGTGCCTCTGATATACCCAAAAGTATTGGAGAACCTTCGATATACATTCGTACTGGAACAAGATTTCACCCCAGGGATAAAATTTAGGTAGTTAACTACAACTTCTATGTTTAAAGACACTAAACATGTCTCTAGCCTAGACCTCTAGATATTTTCATTAAGTTCCAAATGCTCCTTAGGTTAAATGGTAAATTTTAAGTTTATCTTCGATTAGGTTTTGGTTTTAAGGCTCAAAATGAGGGCACCTGATCCCTAAGATGCAACTATATGAGGAAAGGAAACTTTCCAATTCAATGAAAGATAGACTAATCAAGGGAAGAAATTTCAACCAATAATGCATCAAATAACATGAATTCCACTAAATTTCACTTTCATCTTCCAAACACAATGCCAAAAGTAAAAACGATTTCCACTTTTCACTATCCTAAAGGAAACTTTTTTGAAAGAAAAATGATTTTAATTTACAACGATGCACTTATATGAATTATGCTTTTCTTTTCGTTTTGAATGATTTGATGCACCTAATACAATTTTTACCTTTCAATTGCTGAAAAATGTGATCTATTTTCAATGGTGAATCTCAGAAAATAACTTTTCAATGCAACTAATCTAATGCATTTTCATGAAAAGTAAATTTCAAAAGACAAGCTAAAACAAATGAGGAATGATGTTTTCAATGATTTCCATAGAAAACAACACTTAGTGAGTCAAAAAAACCAAGTTCTCAATGACACCAACAAGCAGCAAGTGATGACCAATTGACTAGAAACCCTAGAACTCAATTAGATTTCACTTCAAATCCAATGAGACAAGTTTTGCAAATTAATCAAGGCAATCAATCAAAAACACTGACAAATCCAAGCATACAAAATGGGAAAAGAAATTAGGGGCCAAGACACACTAGATTCTAAGGAAGAAACCTTAAAAATTCTCACATTTAAGGATCAACACTACTTTATATAGAAAAACCCATGTTGATTGGGTCATCAACACTACATTTCATATAAAGACTCGTGATGGTCGGGGTCATCAACACTACTTTATATAGCAAAACCTGTGCTGATTTTCAGCATGAGCAAACAATGGAAAACAAGGTTTTCAGTGCGATTGTACAGGTAAAAACAAGCACTGCCAACGTGACTGCCACTGATAAAATTCACGTTGGGCAAGGAATATGGGAAAAAAATTATTCCAAAAAACAATCTAGACTTAGCACTCTAAAGGAGTAATCAGTGACTGTGTAGACCTATACTAAATCAATCTAACTGAGAACTAGACACTTGGTCAAACTAATCAAAGGATCAGATTGAATAAATGGATGGAAAGGTTATAGCTTCCCCATTGAAGTCTCCATTTTGTTGAGTAGGTACATCCTCTCCATAGATAGAGACAATCCCTCTACCCCAATGAGTGGGTCTAGCAACAAATGAGATAATATAAAAGACACTTTCATAGATTACAATCGAAATAAGTGAAGAGGAAGGAGACCTACCTCGCATTTGATGCTATAATGCACTCCTTTGTTAAAGACTTTGATCACTTGCTCCTCAGGCTCAGTCCTTGCTTCTGATAGTGTTTTAATACCTACACAAGAGGCCAAACAAGCAAAAAACCATAAAAGTGAAACAAGCATAATCAGATGTAATCCACTTAAAAAATCAAGGAGCATTAAGATAAATCAAGAATTGACACAAGAATTTATGGAAAGTGAACCTATTGGGTAGCGGAGGTCTCGCGTAATGGTTTTGGGGCAAAAAGCCCAAAAGGTAGGATTAAATTATTGTAAAACCTCTGAAATATGCAAAGCACGAAGTATAATAGGATTGAGTCAAAGGGTAGTCTACCCAAAAATACTGTAAAGAAATATAAATAGAGTCATCCCACGTAGGGATCGCCAGCCAAGGAAGGGTATAAATAGAGTGCAACTCTATGAGGGAAAGGAAATTATTTTTGGGGAATATGGAATGTAATGGGTTTTTGAAGAAGATAGTCTGAAAGCATCTGTAAGTCCAAGTCAAGGGCGGGGGTAGTAGATAGAGGCTCTGTAGTTGTGTGCACAGAGGCCTGGAAAGTCCACAGTTGTGTGTGTGGACCCCTGCAGGTAAGTGCACAGGGTGGATTTGGATGTATTAAGGGTAAGTGGAAATAAATATAAGTTCCTTCTGAAATTTTGTGTTCCTTCTGAGTTGTCATGAATCTGACTTTCATAATATCTATTTAATTTAATCTGCTTATGGTGTGAATGAAAGTAAATCTAGGTTCATGTTAATGTGAGAATCAGTGTGTTGGTTAAATGTTTGCTTAAAGACCCTGTTAATTTGTAACCACATCCTTCAATAGAATAACACACTAATAAGAAAGATATAATCAATGTGGATCTATGTGAATACCGAGCAGTGCGGAGCTGTAAACTAATGTGCAAAACATCTAGACCACACCAAGACATCCCTAGGGTGTGGAAACCTGGTTCCAGCACCCTCCCTTGCTACCTCAGGTGAGACCTCAGTCCGCACACCACGGGCTATTGCCGAAAGGGCAGGTAGCTGCGGGATTTGTTTGGCTAAATAACTCTTCTGAACCTAGGTCAGGCCCATATAAGCCAACAAATGGTTCCATTGCTGAGACTAAGATCTGCATAAGGGGTGTCTAGTGTGAAATGTGGGGACTGTATAGAAAAGAACGTTGAAAAATCAAAAGGATCAGGGATGGTAATAGAGCAAGTGTAACTATGACAAACACAATTCAGTTACCAGTGTTCAAAGGATTAGGAGGCAAAGACCTGGAACAATTTTGGTTTGTGCTAACATCAGTATCGAAGATGCAACAAGTCACGGAGGATAATATCAAGAAAGCCATCTTAGGCAATGCACTATAGGATCGAGCGCTAACATGGTACATGAAGTATTCAAGCATCAACCCAACGGCGGGGGTAGCGGACATCCATACTAAATTAACAAAGGAGTTTAGCCAGCCAAAGTCAAAAGTGCAGACGGTTGTTGGATTCAAAGAGATCACGATGATGCCTGGTGAGACCCTGTGGGACTTGGATCAGAGGTTGAAAAGAACCATTCGTGAGGCCAACATGACCCTGACAAATGCACAACATCGCACTTGGTTTGTCAAATCATTAACAATGTATTTGAAGTTGGATTTTTCACAACAAAAAATCGCTGCACGAAACCAAGATACAAGACCCAGGGTTAGGAGTTCAGAAAATCCAAGTGCAGGTCCAAAATTTGTGTTTGGAAATACAGAAGTTAAAACAGGAACAGACACTGCGTTCGGATGTCCAAGAGGAAGTATGGTGTATAAAGTGCAGGAGCCATGGACACGATAAATATCTGGTCTCAGTGAATTTTGTGGTCACGGGGGGACTGACACCATTGCGACCAAAGGCACAGGTAGGGCCGAGCATGATCACCCCACTCTGGTGCGCAATCTATCAGGTAGGAGGAAAGCATAACACTGATAATTGTCATCTATTGCCAAAATACAACTAGACCCCCCAGCAGCTCTTTTGCAACTTTTGTAGATCAGTGGGTCATGAAGAAAGAGATTGTTGTAGCTATTGAAAGCTGATGGACTAGGCACCTGCCTACAGAATTCAGACTGATGTGCAAGGTCAGGATCTAGCCGTGGCAATGGTGCGCGGTGGGTTCCCAGGACAGGGTCGAGGATGGGGCGGAATGAGATTAGAAAGGGGTCGCGGATACCTAATTTGTTACAACTGTGGAGGATCAAGACATTACACGTGGGATTGTACCAATCCAACTTCAATATCATGTCCTTATTGTGACCAATTCGATCATGAGTTGCTAGACTGCCCCATGCTGATAGCACAGATTTGCGACAAGAAGGCAGGGCCTCCTACAACAATGTAAAACATTCAGATGATGAGATCCGAACCATGCAATGATGAACCCACGGTAAACATGGTAGTGTGGAGTGGCACAACCATAGGAGTGGTCAATGCGGAGAACAATATGGAAGCTATGGAAAGCTTCACGGGCGTCTCTACCTGAGGTAGTAGGGATCGACCTGAACTAGCTAAGGATCCCTTGATATTGACTACCTCCTTAGAGACATGCATAAAACTACTTCATGACAATAGGGTAGTTAAAGGGTTACAGGAAGTGACTAATAGATGCGTACGATGGGGTAACCTCATGCAGTCTAGAAGTTTGGAAGACACACATCGCGGATGGGTTGGGAGATGCAGTTAACAACGTAGATTGGTGACTACAAGATGGATTAGGTCATTCTAAACCTAGGCTTGGATGCAAATGTATTGCCTAAATAAACTTGGGAATTTATGTGTAAGCCTACACTACAGTCTCCTATCCAATTGTAGATGGACAATTAACAGAAGATCTTGCCCATGGGAAGATTGCAAGGAATTACAGTCGATATTGATGGCCCAAGTACCCGAATGGATTTTGAAGTTATTGAAATCATGGATAAAAGTAGCCTGTAACCTGTCTTGCTAGGGATAGACTGGGCCACTAACATGAATGGGATTATTGACCTCAAACAGAGAAAGATGATATTTGAGAAAAAGTCACTCCATGTAATCATTTCGCTAGATCCAACAAACGGACCGCACTCAATAGAACCTGTGCACAACGAAGAGAAGGACAATGCATTGGATTGTATCTACAAAATTGCTGCAAATAGGCCGAAGGAGGAATGGAGAATCCCGTGGGGCTACGCCGGCTCATGCACCAGTGATTCAAATGAAGAGGATGAGTGATGGTGAAACAAGGTGAACGAGGTAACCACGTTACACAGTAATATGATGACGAAATCGTAGTATTGTGTTAAAGCTCAGAATTGTGAGCTACCAATGTATGATGGGTTGACAGTAGTGGATGAATTCCTGGTTAAATTCAAAAGCGTAGTACCAGAGTACCAACGGCTTGATGCACTAAAATGGACATTTTGCATGACACCGGCACAATGGTGAGACACCCATGAAGGAACCTTTGAAAATTGGAGAAGTTGCAGGTGCATGATGTAGGTAAGATTTGGGAAACCAGAGCTATGAATAACGGAGAAATACAATGGATGAAATGATCCGCACCTGCACTTGACCAAATGGACCAAAGCTTATGGTGTGGAACCTCAACCAAAATGGGTGCACTTATTTTAACATACCTTGGATGTCATTCTAAGGAATTGGTATACAGAAACAGAGCTCCGACATGGCACTGGAGAGTGGTATATCCTGCGTGAAAGGTTTTTGTTGAAATTTCTCTTTGAAGACCAATGGATGGATATCATGGATGAAACATTACAGCTAGTAAAAAATGGCATATTCAGAACACTGCCAGAACCAGAATAAGTCATGTCGTCAGACTGGTCATGACAGTTGAACCAAGCCTTAGCATGTTACAATGTACAAGTAGAAGATGATGAGGATGACTCGCGTAATATCAATATACCAGAATCTGAAGGGTGTAGTGAGGTGTGCGACCCCAAGATAAAAGATCTAGAAATCATGACGCCATTGAAAACAAAGCAAGTAAATATCGGAACAGAGGAAGAGCTGAAGTATGCTACGCTTGGGGAGTATTGGGACGATGCCACGATGGAAAAGGTTGTTGAGTTGCTCTGAGAATACCGATATTTATTCCCTACAAAAATTACAGAGTTGAAATGGATTCTAAGAGTCTTAGGAATGATGAAGATAACTTTGAAGCCAGATGCAAAGCCAGTGAAACAGTGACCCTACCAATTGAATCCAAAATACAAAGAAAAGGTCCACAAAGAATTGGACAAGATGCTGGTAGTAGGAATTATTGAACCAGTTGAGGAGTCTGATTGGGTAAGCCCTATGGTCATATAGGAGAAGAAATAGAAGGTTGAGATCCACATCTACATAGATCTATGGAAGCTCAATTATGCTTGTTTTAACGATCTGTTTCCAACACCCTTTCCAGATGAGGTACTAGAAAATGTGGGCAGGCAAGAAGCATACTCCTTCACAGATGGGTTCTCTGGGTACCATCAGATCAAGATTGTGCCAGAGGATCAGAGAAAGACAATGTTTGCTACCGAATGGGGTTGTTTTCAGTATATGGTAATGCCCTTTGGGATGAAGAATGCACCGGCGATATTTTCCTGCATTGTGGTAGCCGTGTTCAAGGAATTTATCCACAAGTTCTTAGAAGTCTACCTAGATGACTGGACCATATTTCTCTTCATTAAGACACATGTCACGAGCTTACGATTGATGCTAGATACCTACCACTGGCACCAGATTGTGCTCAACCTAAAAAAGTGTACTTTCCTCATCCCTTTCAGGAACTTGCTAGGCCATGTGGTTTGTAAGCAAGGATTGATGGTGGATCCGACAAAGATCATTGTCATACTAAATCTGCAAGCACTACGAAGTGTAAAATAGTTATGCTCTACATTCAGACACACAAGCTACTACCAAAAGTTTATAAAAAGCTATGCCCGGATCACGACTCCAATGGAACAGTTACTGAAGAAGGATGATACGTATTGTTGGAACGAGGAATGTAACAAAAGCCTAGAAACGCTTAAGGAAAAGATGACATCTACCCCTATCTTGGTCTTTCCGAAGTGGGACATTGAATTACATGTACATGTCGACGCGTCATGTATCATATTGGGTACGGTACTTAATCAAGAAGTAGCAGAGGGCATCAATCACCTGATTGCATTCGCAAGTCACAGATTGTCCAAAGTAGAAAATAATTACTCTACTACTGAGTGGGAGGGATTAACGATGGTATACACACTCCAAAAGTTCCATCGCTATCTACTCGGGGGACATTTTAAGATGTATACTGATCACTTTGCGCTCAAGTACCTAGTGAAAAAGCCTGTGTTGGGGGGGCGCATCTGTCGATGGTTGATGTTGTTTGAAGAATATAACTTTGAGGTTGTTGTAAAGTTGGGACGTCTGAATGCAGGTCCAGCTTACCTATCCCAAATTGAGACTAGTGAAGAACCAAAAAATCTAGAGGAGGGAATCCCGAACACCTAGTTATATGCCGTGTGCATTGCAGATGGCCACTTTGAAGATATTATCCACTTTTCAACCACAGGAACTATGCTATAGGGGTATTCTATCCAGCAAAAGAAGGAAATAGTGACATGCACAATAGATTTTATCGTAATTGTAGGCCACCTCTACAAGATGGGCAACAACAAAATATTGCATCGATATGTATGAGAATTCGAGCATGGATAGATCCTGGCCAAAGCACATGGAGGGGTTGTTGGCGGACATTATGCGGGCCACACCATAGCCCAGAAGATTCTTCACACCAGATTATGGTGGCCCACTCTACATCAAGATTCGAAAGCATACTATTAGGATTGCGATGTATGCCAATGGACGGGCAAACCATCGCAGAGGGATGAAATGCCCCTTCAACCACAGATGATTCTACAACCATTTGAACTGTGTGGAAAGACGAGTGCGCGTTATATCATCACTGTGACCAAATATTTGACCCGATGGGTAGAGGCACAACCAGTTAAGGATTACATGGCTGCGATGGCAGCAAAATTCTTGTTCGAGAATGTACTGACCAGGTTTGGCTACCCAAAAATTCTCATGAGTGATAGGGGAATGCATTTCCTGAATGAAACGATCAGTGCACCCACTGAGGAATTCTAGATATATCACCAATAGAGTATGCCCTACCATCTACAAGCAAATGGGACTGTTGAGGCCTTCAACAAAATTTTGGAGACCACGTTAACTAAGGTCTGTAATGCGTGATGAAATGATTGGGACTTGCGCATCCCTGCTGTGTTATGGGCATACCGAACTACATGCAAGAAGCTGACAGGCTAGACACCATTTCACTTAGTCTATGGCAAGGAGATCATTATGCCTATGGAATATATTGTACCTAGTCTCTGGATCATGAAAATCACAGGTATGGCAGACTACGGGGCATTGGAAGAAAGGCTCACACAACTAGAAGAATTGGAGGAGAAACTCTTTCTAGCTAGATTACATCACCAGGTACAGAAACAGTGCAAGAAAGTGTAGCATGATTTCCATATCAAGGTGTGCACCTTCAAGGAAAATGATCTAGTATTGATTTATGACAGTAAGTTCGAAAAATTCCCAGGTAAACTCTGCATGCACTGGTTGGGATCCTATGTCATCAAAGAAGTTATCGATGGGGGTGTGGTTCAGTTGGATAAACTCAATGGAGATCCCTTCCCAGGAAGACTGAATGGCAGTTGCCTAAAGCTCTACACGGGTGGGCTGACCTCTTAACTAGCTGAAGAGAGGATAGTCTCACCACTCAACCTAGTTCAAAGAGAGCATGGGACAATAAAGCAGCCTAGGGGACAAATGCGCAAGTACTATGGTGCGTGTACATTTGACCAAACACAAGGACCACGATTGCGTGAAAAGGATCACGTGGATGCGCTGAGACAAGGAATGATGACCATTGGTATCACTATTCATGACAATATGTCTGCATTATGGTAAAAGGGAGCGGGTGGCAGGAAAGTAAGAGAAACAATATGAGCCAAATATGAAATGAGCTACCACAGATTTTACACGAGTAGTTTACATGCACTGGAACAGGCGGTAAGTAGTGAATTTGAAATTCACATGGCTTATAAATCACCAAGGGCGGCCTACAATTCGAAGACACATATGAAGCTGCTCATTATCTCTGCACAAGGCATGCGCCCGATGGTAGTGATCTGGCCGATGGAGAAGTGGGACTCTCTAATGGGTATGGTGTTGACCATTGCGGGTGTCCCACAAGCTACAACATCACTAGTAGGGGATGTACCGGAAAAGAGGGAACATGAAGTAGAATTGGTCCGGATGTCATCGCCTCGCCCAAGGGTAGGTCATTGCACTATGACAGAACAACAAAAGGATGGATAGACAACGACCATGGGTAGATATACAGTTAATAAGTCATCTCCAATGTCCCTCGAAGATTGGGATCTTGCAGACAATAGCCAAGGTCTTGCAAAATTGCAACACAAGTTGCAGCAGATGGTGCGAAGAGAAGATACGAAGGTCAGAAGTGGTTGCGGTGGTACCAGGAGGTCCTGTATGCAGCTCCCCCACTTGTGTTAAAATCCTATGAGGGGGTGTTCGGTGTTAACCAAGCATAGTAGAATGAGCATCATCGGTTGTGAGATGTGGTAGAAACACTGAAGCAGGAGACGAACGAAGCGTTGCAGGAGAAAATGAAGGAGCAGCAGGACGACGAGAGCCACTCAAAGGGAGGCGAACCACGAAGCCAAGGCAGAGCATCTAACCATGCCGGTGAGTGACTCGGGACGAGTCACAATGATTGTGTTGGGGGACTGTTGGGTTGGGGGACTATTGGGTATCATAGGTCCTGCGTAATGATTTTGGGGCAAAAAGCCCAAAAGGTAGGATTAAATTATTGTAAAAACTCCGAAGTATGTAGAGTGCGAAGTATAATAGGATTGAGTCAAAGGGTAGTCCACCCAAAAATAATGTAAATAAATATAAATAGAGTCGGCCCGCGCAGGGATCACAAGCCAAGGAAGGGTATAAATAGAGCATGGCCCTATGAGGGAAAGGTAGTTCTTTTTGGGGAATGTAGAATGTAATGGGTTTCTGAAGAAGATAGTTTTAAAGCATCTGTAAGTTCAAGTCAAGGGTGGGGGTAGTAGATAGAGGCTCTACAGTTGTGTGCATAGAGACTTGGAAAGTCCGCATCTATGTGTGCTGATCCCTACAGCTAAGTGTGTAGGGTGGATCTAGATGTATTAAGGATGAGCGGAAATAAAGGTAAGTTTCTTCTGAAATTTTGTGTTCCTTCTGAGCTATCGTGAATCTGAATTTCATAATATCTATTTAATTTAATCTACTTATGGTATGAATGAATGTAAATCTGGGTTCATGTTAATGTCTGAATCAGTGTGTTGGTTAAATGTTTCCTTAAAGACCTTTTTAATTTGTAACCGCATCCTCCAATAGAATAGCGCACTAATAAGAAAGATATAATCAATCTAGATCTGTGCGAATAATGAGTAGCATAGAGCTGTAAACCAGTGCATGAAACCTCCAGACCACACCAAGACATCCCTAGGGTGTGGAAACCTGGTTCCAGCACTTTCCCCTGCTACCTCGACTGAGACCTCAGCCCGCACTCTATGGGATGTTGCTAAAAGGCTCGGTAGTTGCAGGATTTGTTTAGCTAAATAACTTTTCCAAACTTGGGTCATGCCGATATAAGCCAACACAACAAATAGTTGTATATATTAATAAACAAAAGATAAATCATTCAACGTAGGCCTTGATGTTATTATCCCTCCTTGAGTGAATGTACAAGTCCAAGCTCAAGCTCTCTAAGCACTCCTTCTCCAAGCCAAAGTGAATAGCATGTAGGCATTATCTCAGCATAAGGGTGCAAGTAATTAGAGACCAAACATTTGGGAATCGAAGAGTGTGAATTTATATGTAGGGAGAGGTAGTTAGGATCTCACCAAAGATAGGGGAAGGTCCTCATCTCAAGGAGGAAGCTCATAGGGATAAGATAAAAGGGTAGTATTAGGATAATTCAACCACATCCACAGTGAACATCATCTGACTCGCCATTTTGGAAGCCACTAGATCACAAAGCTTCTCCTCCACTTTGGGAAAACTTAACTTTTAGGGTTCACTGTGAGTATCTAGGAAATATCGATGAGGCTCATATGGTGCATGAGAGGGCAGTGTCACAGTCCCGTTGACCCAAAAATTATGGTTTTGGGCTCATTCTTCTCAGGAAAGGCTTAAGGAAACTTTTCATTAGTTCTTTAAGGAGGAGTTGGACTGCATATGAGGATGGGTACACTACATAGTTTTCAAGGTTTTGGCACTCAAGGGCCGGTAGTTGCAGGATTTGTCTGGTTAAATAACTCTTCTGAGCCTGGGTTAGGCCCATATAAGCCAATAGACCCAACAGTTGTATATATTAACAAACAAAAGAGAAATCATACAACCCAGGACTTCATGTTAGTATCCCTCCATGGGTGAATGTCCAAGTCCAAGCTCAAGCTCTCCAAGCACTCCTTCTCCAAGCCAAAGTGAATGGCATGCAGGCATTATCTCAGCATAAGCATGCAAGTAATTAGAGACCAAACATTTGGGAATGGAAGAGTGTGAATTTATTGGTAGGGAGAGGCAGTTAGGATCTCACCAAAGATAGCGGAAGGTACTTATCTCAAGGAGGAAGCTCATAGGGATAAGATCAAAGGGTAATATTAGGATAATTTGACCACATCCACAATGAACATCATTCGACTCGCCATTCTGGAAGCTTCTAGATAAAAAAGCTTCTCCTCCACTTTGGGAAAACTTACCTTTTAGGGTTCAGTGTGAGTATCTAGGAAATATCTGCGACGCACATATGGTGCAACCTTCCATCAGCACGAGAGGGTAGTGTCATAGTCACACTGACCCAAAAATTATGGTTTTGAGCTCATTCTTCTTAGGAAAGGCTCAAGGAAACATTTCATTATTTCTTCAAGGAGGAGTTGGACAACATATGAGGATGGGTACACTACATAGTTTTCAAGGTTTTGGCACTCTAGGGTATGACACAGGGAACTGCAAGAGGTGTGAAAAAATACTGTGTAACACTATTCTGCAGGATATTAGACGTATCTTTCTTCATTTCTTGGTTGTAAGGACTACCACATCCTTTGTGGACTATTCTGCTAGATGTTAGATGAATCCTTCCAATTCATGTGTGTCTCTTATTGGTTGGAATGAATACCTCTCACCTAGAGGCTCACTTTTATCCCCTCTCTGTAGTAGAATAACCTTGACACATTTACAACCAAGCACTCACCAAGCAAACCTTCTTACTTTTCGAAGATGCCATTGCATCCCTCTCTCCTTCTAACAGTTACATCCAAGGAATATATTTGAGATATATAGCAATCATGTCAATATCCTAGAAGGGGCTCCTACACCAAACAATGTGAGATCTAATTGGGACATCACATCAGGGAGACCCCTTGGTCGACAAATTTCTAGCACCTTCAATAGTGGCACTAGAAGGAGGGCTAGATGACAAGCTAAGCTTGTTGAACCTAGTCTGAGCCTCTTATCTAAAATGGATCATACAAAAATATTACTCTTAGGGTGTTTCTCTATTTTTTTTTCCTTTATCAATTTTCAATCCCCCATAAGCCTCTTGATCACTTTTCCGAGTTAAAGTTGTATGGTGAGGATGGATATTCCATAACCAAGAAAATTTATGGTTTTCTTAAATTTTATCAATCTTACGAAAACAATGATGAAGAGTTTGCTTGTGTGATTTTATTCCTCACCCTTGAAGGTCGTGCTAATTGATGATGCCATACCTTGCCACCTGCTTCCACCCTTTCCCTTCATCTTTTCCTCAAGGAATTTTATCAATACTTTGATGGGTATAATTACCGATATGTTTGTAAAATAATCAATCTCTTAAGAATGAAACCTAATGAATCAGTTGAGGATTTTTCTAATTGATTCCTTTCTGAGGAAGACATGAATTACTATTTGTTGAAACAAGAGTTTTAGCACTCATTTCTTATCTCTTTACATGGTGAACTTGAACCACTTGGTTTCTGTACTTCCCCAACTCTTGTGAATCATGAGACACCTCTAATTTCATAGGAGGGATTTACTGATCCTTTTGTTCCTCCTCCTCCTCCTTTTCCAGTTTCGATGGGGGTGCCTCTATGGTAATAAAGTTGACAAATCTGAAAATAAAATTCTTAATCCATATTCTCATTCTTCTTCCATTTCTCATTACTCAGATTCAATGGATGAAATGCCAGAATGGCTCATGAAGCCCACATGGAAGAGTAACTTCTCCATTTTGCATCATGATGTTATCATTCACAGCTTTAGCCTCCAATATGATATAGATTTCTATGATCCTCTATCATCTCCATGGCATGTCTCTTTGTACTGTGATCCACCTAATCAACCTACTCTACCGGTTAGTCTTTCACACTCTCTTGATTTTTGCGTCGTTGGTTCAAACTCCAATTAGGTACAAGGTAGTAACTTTACACAAGCAAAGGAGAAGGTAGGTGAAGATGCTCTTAATAATTATTTTTTTTCAAGATCCTCTATGTCAAGATGATGTCCTTCCATTCTTGGATGATTACAAATCTACTAATCTTGGTATTGAATCAAATGCAATCAACTCTTTCGATTAATCTGTAGCCTTGGGAAACAATCATTCTGATGAGGGTGACTCTATTCACATATGCGACCATGAATGCCCAGCTACAACATCTAATTTTGTCTCCTCGAGAACATGTTGAACTAACCAAATTAGCTATGGAATTTTATCCATCCAAAGAAAATGGTCGTATCAAAACTTCCTCTTCATCTTACAATCCCTTATGCTCTATCGTTTGTGATGCATCTACCTGCGACAGAGGTACTCCATGCTCTTCAAGTTCTTCATATGATGAGTTAAATTATCAATTGACACAAGGTGGTGAGATTATCCATGATGAAAATGAACACAATCAAATCATTGAGTGCTCGATCCATCCATATTCATCTTTTCTCTTGCATGTAGACAACTCTTCAAACTAGTTTTTTCATGAAATTTTCCCGTCTCATACATCTTCAAATCTATGATCACATGAATCTTGAGTAATCTAGTTGCTGAAGTTGAAAAATATGATCAAGTAACTGATAGAGATGGTTTTCACAAGTTTAATAGTGACCTCATCAAAATCATTGAAATAAATTAGCTCGCAAAGTGCGTGATTTGGTTCAATCCTCAGGATGTGATTTTACATTTTTGGAAAGTTTCAAGACTTTCCAGAGAGTTGGGGCACTTCAACTTCTATTGATGGTTATGTGAGGATATCACAAGTTTGGTAAGACACCCAACTTAAGTTAGATCTGGTTTTCTTCGTGAAACTCTTCTTTCTGCATGTTTCACTCAATGTAAATTATTTCTTGAAATATATTTGGCACTGTTGATATGATCTCTCAAATTTTGAAGATCTGATTTCTAATCAAATTCAAGATGTTTTATCTTCATGTAAGTTTCTTGTATCAAATTCAAGTTTGGAATCCGTATCTCTCATAGAATCATGGAATTGCGAAGTTTATTATCCTAAATATTATCTTTTGCCAAAGGAGTTATACCTGTCACACACTTTTGAAAAAAAATAGCTCGTCATCCTTCTTGCAAATATTTTGATGCCAACCATTTTCTTCATCACACCTGAAATCCTCTTGAGCGTGAGTGGAAGCATGGATTATTTGATGAATCAAATTCTTCTTCACTTGTTTTACCTTGACTAGTTTCATGTGCTTGTTATACTAACATTCCTGTTCACTTCTCGTGGTGATTACGATGCTCGTACATTGTACAACCAGTCACAAGAAAATGGTTTATTACACTCGTCGCATAAGGAAGATGATTCTACTATGTAGAGAATTTCTAAAACTATTCCATTTGATTTACCTTTATTAATTACTAGTTGGGGATTTTCGTCGAGTGGTTGAGGAATCTCAACCTTCGTTGATGGTTATGTTAGGTTCTCACTATCTTGACGTGACTACTAAATATGATCAGATCTATTTTTTTCCACAAGATTATCATTACAATCCTCTGCCTCTAATTAAAAATACATTTTTTCAAAATTTTATGGGTTTTCAAGAAGATCATCATCAATTCTATGATCCAAACACTGAAAGGTTGGAGAAATATTACTCGAAAATCTCCATTGCAATAAAAATATTTTGAGATTTTCTCATTCTTGATAAGAAGGATGAAGCAAAATAAGGTGCATTCACAAGAAGACTTTGAGGTTTTCCTAATTATGGTTTCCGTTGAAAAGGTAAGAATGTGAATTGGATGAAAGTAGTAGTTGTGAAACATTTTTTTCCCACAGGAAATACCTTCCTTTTATTGTGTAAGTTATTCGAGCTCTGATATTTTTTGTTGTACACTACGTCATATCTGTTTTAATTGATCATATCTTTGTGATTGCAGGTCAAGAACGATTATGGTGGCTACATTGAAAATTTCATTATACGTGACCTTGACCTATTAGTTGTTAGGTTAGGAGTATGATTATCTACATCTTATTTTTCCTTCTCTTGCACCCATCCCGTGTTGTTCTCTTTAGTATCTCTTTTCTTTTCTTACTTTTCTTCTGCATTATGATTTGGTTTAGCTTCTTTTTCTTATCTTCTAGTTTTGTTTCCTTGTTTTGTGCTATCTTTAATTTCGTTTTGTTTCTTTTGTTTTTATTTGCTGATGTTTGTCTCCTTTTGTTTTCATTCTGTGAATAATTTTTGTGCATGAACATGTTGTGGCTTCTTATTATGTGTGTGGCTGAACTCTAAATATTCTTGCGACACTTCAACATTTGGCTAACCTTCTATCCATCTTCCTTGTGTTGGTTATATCTTTTGGCTGATGAAGTTCTGATTGAAAATAAAATTAAGTTGTAACGAGAGTTTTTGTCCAACCATAAACCAATGTCTATTCTAGAAACCTCATGCCTATAGTTGGTCCTTATGGTTTGGTGTTTTCATGCCTATCCAATCAGTAAAAGTGGGGAAGGGAAAAAATATAAATGAGAAAACTTAAATCAAAGGTATCTATATGCTTCTCTGAAGGAACAACCTCTTATTCTCTCAATAACTCGAGATCCCTCTTTGGCCCAAAAAATGAATGTGTCGATGGATAGTCCTCTTTAAAATAAATAAATAAAGGAAAAATAAGAGAAAGGATTCATGCGAAGAGATCTGAAGCAAGCAACTCCTTCGAGGTATTGTCTAGGCTACCTAGTAGCGAAGCAATTTTTGTGTTCCTGTGTGAATTTGGTAGGGTATTGTCTAGGCTTGATGGTAGCGGAGCAACACTAGAGATGAAAAATTATACTCTGCAAATCTTAAGCTTGCGAGCTACACTACCATTCCCAACTCGAAACATTGTGACATCGCTGAATCTTATGTTGTGTTCAAATGAGAAGGCATAAAGGGGCCCATGTTTATTCATGGGGTAAGTAGGAAGACCAAAGTAATATGCACGATGAATCGATACTTTTTGAAGAACCAAGGCCCTACACAAAAGAAATTAACCAAGGCAGAGAAGCTAGAATTCAACACCCTCCAAAGTTTTGCATGCACTCCAATTTTGGAGCCTTCCATGGATCTTACCATCGGTTATTCCATAGTCACTTCTTGGTAAAGATATGCTTTTGAGCTACATTCTTGGAATGGAATTGTTGAAGTCACTTTCTCACACATGCACAGTCTATAACAAGCGCATGAGTGCATTCTTTTGCGCAATCTTGGAAAAGCATAACACTCCCTAATTAAGAATGTTCTTGTGTGATGTCCAATCCATGGCGAGAGTTAGTGCACACTTACAATGCCAACTTCTCACATTATAGTTGCATTTGTAGTTAAATTTTGGTAAGTTTTGCAAACCATCTCTCCCACACACCTTTGTTTTCGTGAGTGTCACTTTCATGTCTTCTGTTGTCTCTTTCACTTTATTGCACTCTAAATAGTGTCATTATCATGTTATATTTACTTTTGAATGCGTTTTCTTCATTGTCATTCATGTATTTTAAGTGTCATTCACGTTTTTATCTTCATATAGAAAGCGTCGTCTTTTGGCATGGGAATTCCCATTTATCATGAAAAGTGGAGTTTTGGTTTATTTCAGGGGGAAATATTTGTGATAATGAGGTTTTATTATCATGTAGGAATGTTTTGCACCTATTTCCAAATATTCACGTACTTTCACAAAAGTGTCAGCGTTATCATCGCAATGTGTATATTCAATGTCACAGTTGTCGTAAGTTGCTGGAAAGGTTGTCATACTAAGCGAAGTACATGTTCATATGTTCTGGACGATCTATGTTATGTTTCCTAGTTTCTAAGTGTGTGATCATAGTAAATTTCTATCACTTTTTACATCGGTTTCACTAGTCTCATGCTTAGCCAAATTTTAGAAAGTTTCAAGCAACCTAGCCTCATCTAGCCCTCCTAAATTGCGCATTGTGCAGTCTCAGCCCTTAACTAGCATTATTGTCTCTTGGCACTATGAATTTTGCATCCTTAGTGTTGTAGCCCAAGCACTGGCTTCCAAAACTATGCAATTACCCAATCCCCTTTGTCTTCCAGGAATGTACAACTGGCTAAACCAGTGTCCAACCCCTTAACGTAGCTCCCTAAGCTCTCAAACTGTGCAATATTCTTCCTCAGCCCAACCTGAACTATGCATTGTGCAGTATTAGAACCCAAGCTTCACCCCTAACTTCCTGAGATGTAAAACTACACAGTCATTGTGCCTTTCCCTTGGCCCACCACTGGTTTCGGCTTAGTCAGTGGATCGTTATTCAACATCTTAGATAAGGATTTATCAGAATGATGTTGTCTTGTCATGAGTTGATTATAGACATAGGAAATCTACTATACTATGGATATATTGTAAAGAAGGAGATGGAGAAGTAAGACGTGTTAGATGACACCTAAGGAGCTAACGACAAAGGATGATCATCAAGAAAGAAGATGAAGGAACACTGGAATATGATCACAACCGCATTAAGACCCCATCTGATTCACAACGTTTTAGAGGATAGATATGAAGAAAAAAGCACATATCTAATCAAGTTTAAATAAGAAGTACAACTTATCATTGACACATAATTATGTCTTCAATATCATTGAAACTCATTTCATGTATTTTCTATAAGGGTGTTGGGTCCCATTTGTAACGTAGGAAAAATGTCATTTGTTCTCATATTGACTATCATATAGTGTGTAAAATCCTATTCTCATGGTTTCAAGGGTATACCTTTGTGTTTATGAGTTTTCCTAATCATGTAAACATTGATCGCACTCATTCATAAAGTTTTGAGAATTGTCACACAAGTGTCGTTATGGTTGTCACAAAGTGATCACACAGAGGGACATGTGTTGTTTATGTGCCATGGGTGATCTATGTTTTTGAGTTTTCAATTATTCTATGTGTGATATCATAGTCAAAGTCTTATCATTATTCACATCAGTCTAACTGGTCTTACACTTAGTCATTTCTGAGAAGGCTTCTTGACTTAGAAGCTTAGCTTCACCCGACCTCCCTAAAGTGCGCACTGTGTAGTTACAGTCCTCTAGCTGAGACCTTTCCCCTTCACACTATGAAATGTGCAATTCCTTCCTCCTAGTACCACTACACTACACAGTTTCTCTGCTTAAGCTCGAGCCATGATCTCCAGAATTGCACAATCATTCCTCTTAGTGCAACCTTCACTGTGCACTACGCAATCACAATCCTCAAGCTCATGACTTGAGCCTCTGAATTGCACAATGAGTAGTAGGTCAATCTCCATTTACTCCTGAAACTATACAATATGTCCTCCCACTATCCATCCCCTTGGCCTGCCTCACCTTCACCCAGGACTATACAATCGTTTCCGTCAATTTCGCCTGAACTATGCACTGTGTGGTCTCAGTGATCAAGCCTCACCACTGGTTGCTTGAACTGGATAATTGCGCAGTCACTGAGCCCTCTCTCTTGACCTGACACTCAGTCTCAACTCAATTAATGGATCCAAATACACTATCTTAGAATAGGGGATTTTTAGAGTGGTGTCGTCTCACCATGAGTTAATTGTAGATGCAAGTATTGTCTCACACCATGATAGGATGATGAAGAAGGAGGTGCAGAAGAGAAAAATGTTGAAATACATCTTTGCAGTTGGACATGCAATATTACCAATCATGGAAAATCAAAGGGACACCAATTTGTGACCACAACCCAAGACTTCAGATCATTGAAGACTCCTTATCACCAAGCCATGAGGATATGGAAGAAAAAATCATTCTCAAGTAGATATCATAGACACAACAACAGTCGTGGTCTGAAACTGCCACACAATCAAGAATTCCATGTTAGCAGTGTCATGTCATGTCATGTCATGAGTTTTCATAGGCCACATCATCATTGTGGATAATGTATGTTAAAAATGTATTGTAAAGTGGAAGTCCAAGGGTCACACATGGAATATGAAGAGTCATGTAAGTTGAAAGGTAATAGGAATTCAAACAGTCATGAGGGTAGTCAAAGAGTCACAAGGGGGGTGAAGCATCACCTGTTGGTTATATATACACCCTCATTGTATGGTTAAAGGACTATTCACCTTGGCTCTTCCCGCAAGGAATTAGAGAGATAAGCTAGTTCTTTGAGGAGAAAGGTGTGGCTCCAATGTTCCACTACTAGAGCTAGTGATGTTAATTGTACACATGTGTTCTGGAAATTTTACTTAATAACAGAAGCCTTCAAGGTCAGCATGTTCTTCATGGATGGATTATAAATGTTTCTAAGACTATTCTTCATATGCTTGTATTTCATGTTTGTGTCACATGTGTTAATATAATTGAACTATTTCAATTATTTTAGTACTTATCTTATTGAGAATGTGTGTAATGGTTGTTATTGTTGTCCCATCCTTATAGAATATTCTGCAAGATATTAGACATATCTTTCTAAATTTGTTAGTGTAACAACCATCACATCCTCTATGGACTATTATGTTAGATGTTAGATGGATCCTTCCGGTTCATATGGGTCTCTTATTGGGTGGTACTACTAACTCTCACTTAGAGGCACACATTTCTCCCCTCTCCGTAGTAGAAGAACCTTGAGACATTTACAAATTAACACACACCAGGCACACCTTCTTTCCTTTGAAAGACACCATTGCATCCCTCTCGCATGATGAAAGTTAGAGCCAAGGCATATCTTTGAGATATATGAAAACCAAGCCAATATTCTTGATGAGGCTCCTACAACAAAAGACGTGAGATCTAATTGGGTCTTCACATCGGGGAGACCCCTTGGCTAATGGATTTCCAACATTGTCAACAAAAACATTGACTCAAAGACCCATTATGAAGTCTTTCAATAAGGCGTGACCAAAATAATGGAAAGATTATTCCCCAACCCCAAAGTAGTCACAACGGTGAAAGAGCACCATGTTCAAGAGTGACTCACTACCATAAAAAGGTTTTATGTATTCAATTCCCTAATTTCCCCACCATTTTTGGCAAGTACCTCTTTATTTTTTAACAAGCTTGAAAAGGATAATATATTCTTGACCTATAAGTTCATCCTTTGGATGAATCCCTCTGCATATTTTAAATGATTCCTAAGAAAGAATTGTTTTGTCTCATCATGTTTGATGAGTTCTATGTTGTTTATGGTTTTACAAGTTTGGTGAAGGTATAAATTGACTTCTTTTTCATATTTAAAGAGTTTGAAAAAGAGGTGAAAAAAGAATGCGAGAGGTTCCTTTTCAGAAATTTAGCCCCTAAGGCCTAAAAAGGAACAAAACAATACCTAGTAGAATCTTTGAGCGATGTTTGACTAAATTATTCCTTTTTCATCAATAGTCTATCTAGTCCGAAAAGGGTTAAACTTTTATTGGGAAGACCTGCTATAATTTACTTTAACGTGCTCGAAATAGATAAGTGCTCGAAAATATTTTCATATTTTGGGAGTCTAAAGAGAGCTTACAAAGGACTCTAAGGGTTCCATCTTTTTAAGTCATAATGAGCCTGAAAAAATGATAAAATTATGCTCACGTACCAAAATGGCCTACATTAAGATTTTCATTTATAACCTATACCATATCCTTTAGATGTCATTTAAACTACTCAGAAAATAGTAAAAATAGCAACAATATATGATAAATGACAAAAATAGGGAAAAAAATATTAAAAAATGATTTATTTTGAGCATAAAAGAGGTAAAAGTAAGTTTATTCTTTACAATTTGTCATTTTACAATTTTGGAGACCTTCAAGTGGGTTTTCACCTTAATTCTTTAGTAGAAGATTCTAAAAAAATTAATGGATGATTTTCATTTTCGTAAGTTTTGGGTAAGAGATCTATCATTTTTCCACATTTCCACGGTTCCCATTTCTAATTACATGCATTTTTTGTGAAGGTTTTTCCAAATTTTAGGGAACATATTTCGCCCCCATCCTAGCATAGTCTTCCTACATCAGGAGGTGTGGTGTGTATTTTTCATTCATACTAAAAATTATGATCCAACACACTTACCACGAAGAGTGAGTGTGATGGGAAGCACTGTCCATGAATAGGTAGTGTGATTAGTGCAAAAGGATTCCAAAATTTTGAATTTAAGCTATTTCTTCCCAAAAATATTACACTTTTGATCTAATATGTTTCTTTCTTTCCATTTGTAGGTGTTTGTTGAAGTGAAAATGGTGTTAAGTTGGAGAGAAAGAGAACATGAAATTCACGATGTGATAGGAGCAAATGATATAGCAAAAGTTAGTGCATTAAGAAATTGTGGTTTATTGAAATATTTTTGGATCTTGGGCATGAGGGCCTAGATGGATTTGTTGCAATATTTGGTGAGGGCCTGGGATGTACAAGGGAAATTTTTCAGAATTGGTGAACACATAGTCACCATAAATGTTGAGGACATGTATTTTCTGATAGGAATCTCAGACAGAGGTGCCCCTATCTCTTTATCTAGATATCAAAGAGGAAGAGAGATAGTAAAATACTATGTATATAAGTATTGTGACAACTCTCAACCTATTAGTGATGGGAAGGTCAAGATAAAATACATTCACCAACTTCCCCTCAAAACAATTATTTTAACCATTACATGTGTGGTTGGTAGTGTTGCTCCCCATTTGGCTACCAAGTCCTAGATACAGTATACATTGGAGTGTATAGAACCTGTAGTCTTCAATTGGTGTAAAGGGATTTTGGCCAATGTAAAGGAGCAATGGAACAGGGTGTAAACTATGTGATTGAAAAAATTTGGGTATGGCTCCATTATAGTTTCATTTACTCTAGAGATGATACCATTGTTGTGACCCCAAAGGATAACAGGGGAGCTACCTAGACCTAGAGAGCATCACATGAGGAAATGTGTAGATGTAATAGCTCAACTTGGTAGAGGCCCTATGATGAGGTTCACTCCTACATTCTTCAGATGGATACAAGAGTAGATAATCATGATTCATTATTATCTCTATGATTGAGGGGATTCTGAGGTGATCTAAGGCTCATCTTATTTGAGGGCAAGAAATGGGATGATGTGGGTAAAAATCATTGTCATTTTGGATGTTTTAAGGTTTTTTAAGTTTTGTGCCTTTTCTATATGTTTCATAGACTAAATATCAATTTTCATGGAGAAATTAGAGTGGTGTGCCCTTTTGTAGCTTATATTGTGTTTTAAGCTTATTTATCAGTTTTATCACAATGTGCAGTCTAAAATCACTACAGGGGTTCAACCTCAACGAAGCTCCCTTATTTTCTTTACATTTGCAAAGTCTAAAAGGAATGAAATATTTTGTTTATTGTATATCAAAATCACAAAGGAAATAATTGTTAAAGAATTAGCCCATGCAATCAAATCAAATCGCAATGTAAATATTAATGCAATGAGGGCCACGCTCGATATATATATATATATATATATATATATATATATATATATATATATATATATATATATATATATATATATATATTATATATATATATTATATAATATTATATATATATTATATATATATATATATATATACACTAGCTTATGATCGAATCGCAATCGCAAATCATATTAATACAATTATATGGAGTATCACCTCACCTTTCGTCGAATGCAATTCGCGATAGGCTAGACCTGAAAGTTATTACATTATGTTTAAAAGTCTCGGCGGGTCCGACTTATCATGGAGCACCTTATGTGTATACGTTGGGTTCCGTTGATTACGATTTGTGATGACGGACCCGAAACACTATATTTCGCATTTTATAATTCTGGTGGGTCTGTAGTTATATATATGTATATGGTTTTTCCAATTTCGATTTGCAATAGGACAGACCTGATATTAATTATGTCATGATTTATAACTTCGGTGGGTCTGTAAAGTGTTTTATGCATATAGGTTGGTTCCTTTTCCGATTGTGATGAGTGATGGAGTTTCCAGACCCGATGTTACATATGTATTATGTTTAATTCTTTCTGTGCGTCCGACTTAGTGTGGATTGTAAAGGTTTATACTGATATAACAATGCAAAGTGCCAATTGTGATTAGCGATGGGAAGTCAACGGAGTGCTGAAAAGGTGGAACTGATGGGTTTATGCAACATATATAATTCTTTTTGAGTTCCGTGGTAAACCAAAGGTTTCTGTTAATTTCGTTGTATAAAGGGAAAATTAGTGTTAAAACCGAGTCCGAAGAAAAGGTGATTGGTTGGGTTTCTTTTTGTTTCCTCCAATCAGAACAGTCCCAACATATATGTGGATCCCTTCCAAAGCTTTTGGTTTAGTTTTACATATGTTCCTAGTTTCAATATTTTATATGTAATAAAGTTGAATAATTTCAAATAGGAAATAGTTTTATAACTGTTATAAAGAGGTTTATTAGTTGCTTCAAGAAATCAGTGTCCAAAATTGATTTGATAGTTAATCAGAGAGGGAAGAGATAAAAGCGTGAAAAGGGAATTATAAAGGTGTTTGAATTTTGGGGAACCCAGAGACTAGGCCACTATATTCCTGATATAACTGTTGATTAATGAAAGAATCAGAAGTTTCCATGAATTATTGGGTATAATTTTTTAACCTTCTCTGTCATGTGTAATCTTATGTTTTCTTCTTTCAATGATAGTAATGAAGTTGCAGGTCTTTATTTGCTTATGTAGATAAAGTTAAAATTCTTTAAAAGAGCACTCCTATACTTGAAGTTTTCACCTTCCTTTCTAAGTTATAGATAATAGTTTTTGTGTAAGGTAGCATATTATCTTTAACTTCTCCAATGGTCGCAGATAGTAGTTTCTGTGTTAAGCAACATATTTTCTATGATTCAGTTCTCATTTTCATAATTCTTCTAAGTTACAGATAGCGGGTTCTATGTTAAGCAACATATTATCTTTAACTTGTCCTTCAATCTTTCTTCATTCATCATTTATATCTAGCAAAAAATGGCATTCTGAGATGTTTTGGTCATACATGTATTAAGGGCTAAAGACCAAGTTTTCTAGGTCCTTCATTTGAGAGCACAACAAACAATAAAGTGACGAATAAGTGACAACAAACAATAATCATTAATGTCTTAAGCACAATTTATCCACAGCCAGGAGATTGGTTTCTTAAGGTACAACATTAATTGGCGCTATTGCCAGGGAGAGAAGACAATAACACTTTTCCCTAGGTTTTTCACTATTTTCCTCTGGTTCTTAAGTGAGGAGGAAATACTTGGTTGTTTTGAATAAAAGCAATAAAAGGCAATTCCATAATAACAGAGACCACAACCTGCAAATTAATTGAATAAGAACACTTTTCCATAGGTTTATTAAGTTTGATGCTGATCCTTGAGAGTAACAAGTTTCAGCAGTTGGTCGTACATTCACACCTTTGATTTTCACTTACAACATTAATTGGTGACTCTACTACACTTTGAAGTTTTCTTTTCTCGGTTTTAATGGCTCTCCCTACATTCTTAGTCCATAAATTTGATCCATTTGATTTCACTAGGATTACCTGCTATCCTCATGATATGCCTTCATTTTATGCGTGGAATGAGTATCTTCCAAAATTTCGTAGAAAGAAATATGAGGATCCAACTAAACACCTCCAAGAGTTTCATGAATGCATGGAGCAACAGAGCATCATTCATGAAGCTGTGAAGATGAAGTTGTTTTTGTTTTCTTTGGACCTAGAAGCTAGGCTTTGGTTCAAATCTCTGCCTCTTTCAAGCATTTCATCTTTGAAATATTTCCATTCAGTATTCAATTCTTCTTGTAGAATTTATTATCCACACAATTTTCTTTTTACAGGTTGTTGTGAATATTATGATGCTAAAGAAACTTTAAAATCTCATGATAATCCTGTTGAAGAAACTAATGATCTTGTTGATAATATATCAAGCATTTAGAGAGGTTATAGCCAGACTAATTATGAGCAAGTCTCTGAAAGGAAAGAAATATTATTTTATCAAAATGATGTGGCAAATTCTTCAATAATTCCCCAAGCAGACAATTGGTTGAGCCAGTTCCAAGCAAATCAAGGGAGTATTTAGATAGAGGAAAGTTCAAACATGCATCAAGAATTTCTGTCAACAGTCAAGAAGAGGAAGAAATAATTAAGTTGCAAATAAATCCCTAGAGATATTATTTTGATAACTTTGATGGTCCTCATATCTATAACAAAAATGGTTTAAATGGGAAGCAGGATGAAGCTTCTCAAGTTCATCAGTTGGGTGTTGAACATTTAGAAAGAAACCAGCAAGTGGGATATATTGGACAACAATATATTGAGCAATTTATGATAGCAAAAGAGGATGTATCATGTAAAAAGAAAGCTGATAAAGAGATTGTATATAATTGCATTGAGGAACACAATGATGCCCATGGATCAGAGGTAAACAATCTATTTGAAGTTGATTATATGTCATATAGTGTTGTGAAAGAATTTATTTTTCTTCCCGAGGTTATTATTACAAATTATTTTCAATCAAAGCTTAGAGATGAAAAGTGGAAACATGAAAGTGACATAGATCATTTTCTTAAAGATATTGTTGATTGTTCTGTTGAGCATATTATCCCAACAAAAGGTCTATTTGAGCAAGAACCTTCATACGTAGAGAATTTTTTTTTTGGAGTTGATCAAGACCATATTTTTTCTTATACTTTTGAATATCCTGTGGCAGATTACATGAAGGAATTTATCAACAGTCTACACATCCTACCTTGTGGATATATTCCTAACTTTTGTTGTGAGCTGCCCTTATGCATAATTTATTTTTTGTTCAGAATGAATTGTATTTCCAAGATTAACTGGCAGAATGGTTCTAGATTAGGCACTCAGATGCTAACCTGGTACCATTGGAAGATTGACTTCACCTAATGGCGATCAGTCATGCACATAAGTGGGAACCTATACATAAATAAGCTCAGTGTTTTGCATTTGGTTTTATGTTGCAGTTCTTTAGTTCAATTTCAGTGGATAAATAAGGATGACTGTCCCAGCTGGAAACGGTCTCAAAGTTCAAGAATGTCAATTTTTAGTTTATTAAATTTTAGGGTTTTCACAGTTTTGGACTCCATGCCCAATGGATAAGGCAGTGATATGCAGTTCTTAGTGCTTCTGTGGCAAAATCACTATCCCTAGTTGGAGCCAGATGTTGTAGCTTATATTGTATTTTAAGCTGATTTATTAGTTTTATCACAATGCGCGGTCTAAAATCACTATAGGGGTTCAACCTCAATGAAGCTCCCTTATTTTCTTTACATTCGCAAAGTATAAAAGGAATGAAGTATTTTTTTTATTGTATATTGAAATCATAAAGGAAATAATGGTTAAAGAATCGACCCATGCGATCAATTCAAATCGCAATGTAAATATTCATGCAATGAGGGCCAAACCCAATATATATATATATATATATATATATATATATATAATATATATATAAAGCCTCTGCCAGAAAAATAAACTTAACCCTTGATCATGAATTCTTGCTTTTGTATCCCCTTCAATGGATTTTTCCTTCCTCTCTACAACCCCATTCTGCTGGGGGTAGTAAGGAATTGTGAACTCCCTCCTAATTCCCGCCTCAGCACAAAAATCAACAAACTCAACAAGGGTATACTCCCCTCCTTTGTCTGACCTGATGACTTTGATATTCCTACCTGTTTGGGTCTCCAAAAGAGCTTTAAACTCTTGAAACTACTTGAAGACCTCACTTTTGGTCTTCAATAAATAAATCTAGGTCTTCCTAGAGTGGTCATCAATGAATAAAACATAGTACTCATAGTCACTCAAGGACACATGAAACATCCAACCACTCACATCGGTATGAATCAAGTCAAGGATCCCAGTTTCTTTGTTGTCATTGCTGGGAAAAGGGGATCTGGAAAACTTCCCCATAGCACATCCTTTGCATACATCAAGGTGATCATAATTGAAATCTGGCACACTAGTCATGATCTCTAGCAATGTACTCAAGGCCCCATGATACATGTGCCCCATCCTACAGTGCCAAATCTCACACAACTCTGAACTGCTAGATCTATTGTCGGTCCTATCTCGAGTGCTGGTACTCAATGCCATCAGGGGCTGGAATGAGAACTTGTACACCTTAGCATGGCATGCACCAATCTCTCTAGCTGAAGAAGCCAGAGTTCCCGTAGGATATATAAGCACCTATCATCTCTTGAACAACACATCATACCTTCTATCCTCAAGTGCTGAGATGATATCAGGTTCTTCTTCATTCCAGGCACATATAGAACATTTGACACTTTCAAGGGAGGTTTGGGTCCTCTATCAAATGTCAATGTCCCCACACCAGCTTCTCTAATAATGATGTCATCACCAAGTACTACCTCCATATCAGTATCACCCTCTAAAAGCTATGAGAAGTACTCGCTGACTCTTGTCATGTGGCGAGAAGCACCACTGTCAGCATACAAAATACTAGAAGATGATCTGCTAGTAGTGATAAATGCACACTCCCTCTGTACCTATATGGCAAGTGATCCTACACTAGTGGCATCACAAGCTATGAACCGAAACATCTGATTAAAGCTCTACAAGAACCTCTCTATCTCTACAGAAGCCGCCATGGGTTTGTTGTTCCCTTTCTTGTTCTTCTTCTCCTAACACACAATAGCATAGTGTCCCAACTTTTGACAATTCCAACATTTCACTTTGGAATAGTCCTTCTCCTTGTTCTATTTTTTGCCTTTACCTCCACTGTTGGAAGCAAGCTTCTTTGCTCTGATCTTCTTCCCTCTTTCTAACATGCCACATTGTCATCCTCCTCCACCTATTTGGCTGCCCCAAGATGGTTCTTTCTAATATCATTCTAAATGCAATCATGCCACAACCTCTCCTAATAGGTAAGGTTTTCCTGTGCAACAATGTCATCCACAAAATTCTCTTAAGTCTTGGGAAGACCATTCAAGGCAATCCTCATCAACTTAGTGGGTGTAATGATCTCACGTATGGCTGCCAACTCATCTCCCACTAAAGTGATATTTGTGAGGTATGATGTAGCATTGTCATTATTAGGCATTTTAATGGCCTTCAGTTTATCCTTTAGGACCATTTTTCTGTTTTTCTCTGGTAAAAACTAGGCAAGGCTGTCTACATCTCATGTGCATAAGTCTTTCCTCTCAGATGAGGAATGACATGATCTTCGATTCCTTCCAGAATCAATATTTTTTCCTTGACACTCTTTTTGTTAAACTTTCCCAACTGTACAGGGTTAGGAGGTACTACTACTAGGTTACGTGTGGTATTTACCATAATGCCCTAGACTTTTGCTTCCTCAAAGATGCTCTAAATTTTCTCCTTCCATGTATCATAGTTGTTCTACCCATCCAACCTGTCTTCAACTCTCAAACCTAAATACATGTTTCATTGTCCTACCAAACTAAAATTTTCAAATCTGTGGTAAAGGTTTATGTTTTCTATGTAAAAATCAGCTTGTTGTAATTTTCACTTTGTTGTCCCAAACTGCACTTTTCAGCCAACCAAGCTCTGATACCATGAAGAAATTTCAACCCCCACTCTGGTTATCAGTTTTCCTTATTAGTTTTCCTTATCACTCCATGCATTTAGTTTTAAATTCAAGCATGATAAAAATTCTAAAATATGGAAATGACAATATTTTTCTGAAAATACAAATTTAGGCATTTCACAATTGTTGAAATTGTAAAAATAAAACACAACAAAATTATGATAGCCACACATAGAGAATAACATAGTGATTTTTGGTCAATGTGACCATGGAAAAACCCCCTACAAATATTGGCTTCAGGGGGCTTGACCAAGGTTCAACGTTAATTAGCCAAAGAAATCCCTACACTACTGACCCTTTCGGCATCAGCCCGCAGAGCGCGGACTGAAGTCTCACTCGAAGCAGTATGGCAGGATGTTGGAATCAAGTTTCCGCACCCTTGAGATGGTTGTGATGTCGTTGATCTCTTCTATCCCTACCTTCATGCGGGTGATCTCGTTCTAGGGCTTGTAGGACAAACCCTCTGTTCTGGCCTTTAATACCTTCATGAAAGTATATGATCAACCTTCTTGCAGCCCTAATCTGTGGCTTAGGTACTTTCGCGCTGCTATGGCAGTGAGTCACGCAGGTTCCTTAATTATCCTAAGTGTTTCAATCATCTTATTAACCTATCTTAGTTAGCTTCATGTAAACAGATGTTCTTACTTGCATTTACTTAACTAGAACATTTACATATATTCACTCATCATATAAGCATTATAAGTGAATTTCATACCCAATATAACAAGATGCATAAATAGGAAGTAAAGACATTGGAATTGTAGAATACTTCTCTTTATTGATAATTTTGGACAATTACAGACTCGACCCACCCTACGCACTCAGCTGCAAAACCTCTAGCTACACTACGGCCCAAGACTTAGACTTCCTGCCCTAAGCTTTGACTTTCTTACATGTTTGATTTCTCTAACTACTTAGAGCTTCACTCTATTTATACAATCCCATGGTTTGTGGACCATGGGTACATCTTTTATAGCCGACATTACATTTTAAAATAAGGGCAAACAACCCTATGACTCTTTAACATCTACGCACTCTGCGAACACAAAATGCAGAGTCTTTACACTTGGATTACAAAATTTTCTCAAAGTATGGGCTTTTAGCCCCAAAAATATCCTTGTGGGATCCTGCACCCAACAACAACTCTTGGGGAAAATAAGTTTGAGAGTTCTTCTTTATTTCTGAAAATGCTTTTCCAGAGAAACTGAAATACACAGTAAAAATTCCAGCAACCACAAATTACAATTTATCTTTATTTTCATGCTTGCACTCTACATCGAAATTCATGTCAATAAACAAACAACGAAAACAAAAATTTTCCAGCAATAAAACAACATTAAATGTTGTACGACCTGCCTTGAAAAGCATGCCCATAACTTGTTGTACGGACTATACAGACTGTGCAGATTTCAGCAAAACAACTACCTCAAAATTCGTGCCCAAATCTGCCTCAAAATTCACACCCTTGCTATTGTCCCTCTTCCTCGATTTTTTCTACTCCTCTTCCCTGATTTCAGTGCCTTTCTCCTGTTTTACGATTTTTCCTTGGGATGCATGCCAATAAATGTTGGTATCCAAATTTGTTGAAATTTTTTTCGGCTGCTCTCCTTCACTTGCTCACTACTCAGAAATTTTCTCCTTTCTCTCTCTTCTCTTTCTCTCAAATACTCATGAAAGAATGAATGATATTTTCCTCTTCTCTCCTCCTTTAATTCTCTAAATTACCTTTCAGGTTATCCTAAGATCTAAAGGGTGAGATTCATTTAGATCTAGGGATGAGAATAAATGTGCATTTAATTCTCACTTTCTATTTTTTAACTCACCCACTTAAACACTTAGCCTTTTATTTCCATAGTTACTTTTTCACCTTCTAATTCTTCATTGACTTTAATAAAGTCACCTTTAAATTATAATGTAACTTTACCACTTATAAAGTCACTTAGGGAGAAAAGTAAAAAATAAATTTGGACACTTTTCCCTAGGCCAAAGATCAAATCCTTAAGGAACCACTTGCCCTCTAGTACCCAAATTTTAACACAAACACACATACACACACACACAGATATATATATATATATATATATAATTATATATATATATTATATATAATATTATAGATATACATATACATATACATATACTATACATATATACATATACATATACATATACATATACATATACATATACATATATATATTATATATATATATATATATATATTTGTGTTATACATCACTCGATCAAACTAAAAATCATCATGTAAGACCATAGTACGTAATGTCTACCAAAAGGCAAAAAAATGTATCATAACACCATCATTCAAACTTTTTCATGTGGGATGTCTAGCTAAAGGCCCTATATGAAGAGTCTTTGATAGTATACTGAAGTGTCCCCATCTAGATACTCGTAAATCTTCCATAGTTCAATTTCATGTGAAGCACCAACACTTGAGCTTCCATATCTTCTTGCACCACCAAACCATAATTTCTGATTATCTAATGTTGCTTAGATAAAGTTACATATTTTTAGAGTGTAATATCTAAAAGAGGAGTGTACCCAATATAGACTACCATTCTCCTCCCTCAAATGCACATGAGTATTATTTGTAGCTAAAGTATAAATGTGCTAGCGTTCATGGAACATAAGTGGAAAATTAAGGTGAGGGGCATTAAGTGAACCTTGTCCCCACATTGATGTGCTTCAATGGTTAGGAACATATTTTAAGGTGTTTCTACCATTTTCATTTAGGAAAATCACCATCTCATTTTATCCATATCCTACCCACAGGTCCATCCTAATTCTCAACTTTTCCCCATTTCCCACTTTCCATTCAAGACACTATTCAACCACCATGAAAGGGGACAATACTTCTTTCCACATAATCGATATATTTGGAACCTTCTTGTCTCTAGCCCAGACCCATTCTTCAAGAGAGCTAGGATATATATATTTCTTGTGGAAAATTGTAGTCCATAAACTATCTATGGAGAACAACATGAAACCAACTTTCGGAACCAATCCCTTTGCAAAAGAGGGGATAGTTTTTAAACCCCATCCACCCTATCCCTTGGGAATGTGATATTGTCCCATCCTACCCATGGAAAGACTATACCTTATTTACTCCCCATCCATAAAAAAATTCTGCATAATTTTCAAATGGAGTTCAACATGCTAGCTAAGATCCATGATAGGGACATCTAAAAGACCATAGTAACTTCCAACAAATATTTAATGAGTACAAGTCTTCCTTATTTGGACAACCATCTAAAACACCAATTATTAATTCCCTTTTATATATTTTCTATTAGCTAGATCCAATTTTTATTCATGTGGTCATTTTGTTTTAGATGAAACCCTTAATATTTCAATCCAAAATCAAGATTTGGAGATTGTAAAGGAAACATATTTTTTAAATAATTCACTTCATCCATCGACAACCCATTAGGGTTAAGGAATATTTTTGGAATTTAAAAAGAACTCATGTATCCTTCTAAAATAGGTGAAACACTTCCTTGATAGTGGAAATATCTCTTCTATAAATATCACGAAAGAGTAAAACGTTATCCATGAACCAAAGGGGGGTAATGGTTAAGTCTTAAGCCACCCATGCCCCTTTGGTATCACTCCTTTTTGTATGATTAATTAATATGCTTAAGCCCTTAGCAACCAACATAAATAAAAATGGGGATAGGGGGAAACCTTGCCTTAAACCCCTCCATGCATTAAATAAAGATGATCAAAATCGATTAATGAGAACAATGGAATACACTAATATTAGAAAACTTATAACCCAATTCGTGAATGACATCTTGAAACCTATATGTATGAGTAGCAATCTAATGTAACAATAGTTGACACGGTCATATGACTTTTATCTATCTATCTTTATTAACAACCTTTTTATGTTTCAGGTCTTGACATTATGTAAGCCTTCCTGAGCAACCCCTATAGCTTTGTAGATCTAATGATCCTCCAAGAAAGCAAACTTCTCATAGGAAACATTTTTAGATAGAATAAGTTTCAATCTATTTTCAATTATATTGGAAATAATGTTATATATTCAATTGCATTAAGATACAACTGTGTAGTTATCAAAAGAAAGTATCATTAGATTTTCAAATAAGGGCTATGAAGGTGGAATGAAAAGAAACATATATATACCCTAATATTTTATAATAATTTATAACCCTAAGAAGATTGTTGCCCAAAATTTCATAAAACGCAAGTAAAAGTCCATCGGCTAGCCATCAGGGCCACGACTCTTGTCTTTATGGAAGTTGTATGGCACCTTTAACAATTCTTATTCTACTACGGGCTCCATGAGAACCGTATTATCATGCTTCTTAGGAAAATGGGGGAAAACACAAGCCAACGAAATAATTTATGTAATGGAAACTTCATAGGGATAAACCTTGAAAATATTACTAAAGGGATTCATTCCAAGCCTAGAAAGTTACACAAAAGTGGAGTCTCTTCCCCCTTTTGGAGTTTCCATATCCAATGTAGTGTTTTTCACTTTTCTCCATTTTTGAATAATTCTGATTTTATTATCATCATCACTTATTTAAATCCAAATCACTCGAATTTTGCTTTTCAACATACCCTCTCTCTCTCCAAGAATTGTCCTTCTTTCCACTTCAATGTGGAAGAACCTTTGTTTAGTTTCCTTAGTAAGGTATCCCCATCCATTTTTCTCTTCCAAATGATCTAGTTCATCCTCCACCACGTTGAGGGTTTATTCATCCCTTCTTTTTTAGATTCGCCACACCATAATTTATTTTTTAACATTTCTCAAATTAAAAACAAACTTTTCAACAATTGTTCCCCCCTTATTAGGATTATAGGGCATCAAATTGTCAATCAACATTCTCTGAAAGGAATCACCTTTTATCGATGAAGAATTAAATTTAAAGAGGCTTCTAGGATCATTCCTCCACCCCCCACTTAATTCTAGAAAAGTAGGATGATGGTATGATTCCCTACTAGAACCAACCCATTAGCGAAGAAGCGGAAACCTTTCCATAAGTGATTTGGCTATTAAGAAGAGATAAACCCTCCTGGAAACCATGGGTTCACCTATATCCCTATTTTTAAAATCCATATCACATATCTTATGGTCATCCAAGAGATGTTTGAAATACTCTACCCACAAATCCACATGAGCATGGGATCCCCATATTTTAGAGCCCCCTATTACAAAAATATTGTCAGCTTGCATATATGATTTCATCATCAACCAATGTGAAAATAATGTTCTATCTTGACATGAACCATATATATTAATTACCTTGATTTCCTTGCCTAGATCAATGTAAAAATGATCAGCTCCTAATAACAGGTCATAAATTGAAGGCCTTAAAACTAATATAGTTTTTTTTACTTAGTCTAATGGCTAGGCTTTAAGTTATACCTTTTGCATCATAAGTAAGAAACCACTAGCTAGGAAAAAGAGATTCCAACACCCTCTTAATAATATCCCCCTCTCCCAAGGTCTCCTGAAGAAAAATGACATCCAAATTGAAAGAATTAACCAACCTTGTAATTTCCAATATCTTTGATGGGCTTGCTAGGCCCCTGCAACTGAAAGAAAGAAAAATCATGAAATCACAAACTCAAGGGCTTACACCGCTATAAGGGCCCCAACAATTGACCTCTATTACCCAACTATGATATCCTGATCGATTTTTTTTTCTCTCCACATGAAAGTTTTCTTACCTCACATATGACCATAGGTCTTTACTAGAGAAATTTTCGCCAAATCTCCAATGCATCCCATGGTGTCTCCCTTAGAATTGCAGGGGTAGAGATTATAGGCCAAGGATGGAGATGATGTCTCCTATTTAATATTAGAAGAAACAAGGTTTGGGGAAGTGCTGGGGCATAGTAATTGCATCTTGGTGATAGTTTGTTATCGTACACTTTCACCCATTTACCTATTGTTATCACTGTAAAAAAAAATTAAAAATAAAATAAATAAATAAATAAATAAAAAATTGGACAATTGTATGGTTCCAAAGTTTTATGTTAGTCTTGGTCAAGTCATTTTTATTGTTTTGTTTAAGGAGTCTAAAACATAGAGTGGAGTCCTGTTCCATTGTCAAATAAGGTCAAAAATCTTGTTTTAACTATCATTAATCCCACATTGATTCATAGGTGTCATGTGTTAAGGCTGTTTCAAAATTGACATATGCTACGAAATAAACTAGGAGTTTTCGTAGCGGAAAACTCAAAAAATACACTATGTGCACTACGAAATCAGGGATTTGTAGTTAGGAGATTTCTTAGCGCAAAACTTGGAATTTGTATTGGCTGCGCTACGAAATTGGAGATTTGTGCCAGATCTTGTCTAGCTATCTAATCCATCAAAATCTGTTAATGTTTCATCACCATGTGTCAATCCATGAACCTTGTTTATCACATGCAGCCATTCACTCTCATCATTAGATTCGCTAGGGGTCTTGTATGCACTCTTTTCAAATTAAAAAATAAAAATAAAATATAAGGTGAGGTGAGTTGGTCTTGGTCTTTTCCGTGTTCCTTTCATGCATAAGAAGACAAATTGGCAAGCTCAGGGACGACATTCACTAGAATTCTTTGAAATCTCAAGCGAGGCAGTTCTCCATTTTCAAACTAAGACAGTGTAGGTTCTTCCAAGTCTCCTTGCAGGGGTCTCTCAAAAATGTTTGAAGAAAGGAAAAATCATAGATCAACCCAGTGTCTTAGAGTTGAGCCTGAAGGCTTAGATGTTCTCACAAGGAACAGAGAGGTTGAACATGCATTTAAATAGGTGGGATGCTGGAGATTCTGTGAAAAACGTTAGGGTGGTCACATTCAAGTAACCAAGGACTTTGACTTTAATTTCACTGGTTTGAATTCAAGGGTTGGAGTGCTAGAAATACCAGTTTCTCCTGAGGTTATATCTACAGTCACATAGATTCCTAGAGGCCAGGAGAGATGGTTCAAGAACTTCAAATTTGAAATGGCACCTTACCAAGAATTTTTGAAGATGGAATTCATAGGCTTAGACTTAACCAAATCAGTGCCCAGAACCTATGTAAAATATTCATATGCCAACTTGTTGTCATGCATTCAAAGATATTTTACCTGTGAAGGGAGATACCATAAGGTGTACTCTTACCATTTTAAGTTTCTATTACATTTCATTGGAAAAATATCTCTAGACTTACCTTTTTATCTATTTTGTAGCTTAGGAAAATTGTCTGATAAGGTTCAATTGAAGAAAGAAGCTTTTGAAACCTCGTTGTTACATCATGGGTTGATCAAGTTAATTGTTTTACATGAGCTTCAGAAGTTTGGAAGAGAATGGTTTGCTTTCTTGTTTATGACAGGCTTTAGAATTGAAACAAGACTTAGCCCTAAGACTAAGGAAATATCTTCACTAGTAGTAAGTCATCAAGAGGAAGAAAGATCAAGCAGGTTTGTGAAATTGAAAGCCAGAAAGTAGGTGAAGGAGCCTATGACACCACTAATAGTTCAAGATACCCCTCAATAGTCATAGAAGAAGAAAGTTTAGATCAAGGAGGTGGTATAAGAGTAGTCTGTTGATAAAACTGTCTAAAGAAGAGTAACCAGAAGTCAATTAGCCAAGGAAAAGGGGAAGACAGTGATTGTTGATGAAAGCCCATGTTCAAAGGGAAGTTTGAATGATCTCCTCTAGGCTACCGACATAGAAGAAACCCATTTGTTCCAAGTAGATTTACTTGAAGCAGGCAAGAACAAAACAAGAAGAGTTAAATCTTACAAAAAGCTTCAATTTGATGACCAGGTCTCAGAGTTTGTCTTCAAGCCAAGAAGACCTATGACAAGAAATTTAAGAAGGTTACAAGAGGTAGAGCCAGAAGCAAGCGAGATAGGGGAGGTAGCAGAATTCCATGAAGAGCTCGTGGTTCCATTAGTACAATCATCACTACTACACAAAGATGACAGAAGCAAGGCAGATATCACTCAAGAAGAAGAATGTAACTTTGAGGAGGTCAAAAATAAATTGGTGTCTGCCAGTCTTGACATTGCCCAACTCAAGAAAAGGGCAAGAAAACCTGCAGTTGAAAAAGCAAATTTCAAAATAGTAAAAGACAGTTGGGAAGATGGAAAAGTTCCAAGATATGAAATAGTGAGCAGTCATACTGAATATTTCACTTGGACCATCCCTACAATAAAAGAGGCAAGATATGTCAGAAGGATCAATGGAAAATTAAGAAATAAAATCCAGATGATTAAAAGACAAATTCAATATTTGAAGATTCAACTGAATGAACCTGAAGAATGGCCTTAACATAAATGAACCTGACAGTAAGTAAAGAATTCTTGACACAATTTTGATGCAAAACTTACTTTTGAAGATTGAATATTGTTTTTGGATGTACAATATTAGTTTTGTTTGGCTTATTAGCATATGGAGAAGCTATTAAAAGAATCCCAAGAATAACAAAAACTATGTGTTTTTTCACTCACACAGAAGTTTCGTAGTGCGCTACGAAACTGCTAAAGATGACATACAATGCACAACAGTTTCGTAGCGGGCTATGAAACTACTCAAACTTCCAGTTTTGTTTATGTGGATCAATCTTGGAATGAAAGGGGGGTCCATTATGAAAGTATGTTGTTGCGGAGACACAAAAAGGCAACCTTAGAAGTTTTGAACCTTAAGCAAAGCCAAATTCAAGGAATGAGAAACATATAGAAACTCCAAACCCTGTGCTACGAAAATAGAAGTCATTTCATAGCTCAGACAATTTTTCATGATTTAGGCAGCATTCAAGAGTTTTTTGTCTTAACACGAGTATATGAGCAGGATCTGTGGATTAATTCAATGCATCACATGCGATTAAAGGAGACAATATGTTTAGTAGACTTCGAGGAACCTCCTTGGAGACCAAAGCATAAATACAAGGGCAATTTCCTAATATCCAGGAATAGTTAAAGGACAAGCAATCAAAGGCCAGCGTGTAGTTTAGATTCATCACTTAAGCCAAATATGAAGAGGGATAGTTGTCAAAGAATGATTTTATTTCATAGTCAAGGTTGTTGCCAGCATGATAAGGAGTTATACTCCTAGTTGTATTAGGTTTCTAGGACTGCTAGTTAATATCTAGTTGTAATTAATAGTTTGTTTAAGGATCAGTAGGTGTTAGGTCAAGTGAAATTTGAATTCCCCTCATGTTGGAGGAAGGAATCCAAGCTTGTAATGAACTCTATATATGACAAGAGATGTAATACACCAAGGGTTGGAAATTTTTGAAAAAAACACTCATATTGTGTCATTGTAGAAGCCTGTGTTTTTTATGTAATACAGAGATTGGCTTTACTACTCAGGATTCAGAATAGAGTTCAATGCTTGCTTTTTTCATGATTGTCCTCATTTTCTCATTTACAGTGGTATGAATGTATGTTACTTAGAACTCATTGGCAATGCTCTAACTTCCTTCATACATTTGTTGACTGCATTTCCTACATGTTCTTATGTGTTACTGATATATTGAACTCTTGATGCCCTAACTTCCATGTTAAGCTAATATTCCTATCATACTAAATATTTTTTGACTCCATAAGCCCAATGGATGTTTATTGACTATGTTTCAACCATTCACACTCCTTTATTTGTTTCATAGAGTTAGCCATCTAATCTTTTACTAAAATATTTAACCTAGTGAGAGAGCCCTCTCAAGTTGGGGAAGCTAAGCCTCAGCTAAAATTTGGTTTGAAATAGTTACCCAAGGTCTTCTTGATTAGAAGCCTATCAAGGTTAGGTTTTGTGATAACATTTTGGTGTGTCTATCATGAGTCTGAAAAATTTTCGAGGCTGAAATCTACCTTGGTGACTCCATACATTTTCAATGTTTTAAAGGTGCCTTTGAGAGGGAGATATACACAGAGCAATCCTGACCCAAATCCACCTATTCCTATGCACAATCCTAACACTCTTTCAAGAAGCAAAAAAATATTTATTAAAACACCAGGTACTCCATCTTATTCAAAATGTTTGCTCTCTGAATTCTCAAGAAGTCCTAAAGACAAAATAGTTGATGATAAAATTCATGAGGCATTGTTTAGATCAGAAAATGAAGAAGAGGTCATTGGTATTATCTTAGATTTACAAAAGAGAGGAATTGATACCTCAACCTTAGTATCACAAGAAGATAAAGAGGAATTTTGGGAAGTAGTTACTTCTGAGTTATGGTTAGAAAGGGAAGCATTAGATAAATTGAAAGAGCTTGATCCTTTTGAAGTCTTTCTAAGATCTAAAGTTGGTTTACCTCTTCCAAATTGGAGTACATTGGTCACTGGTTTGCAAAGCCCAAGTAGACCTCTTCGTAGCAGTCCCTCATCTTCTATTTCTACTATTCCTAGTGGCTTTTAGAAACCAAGAAGTCCTCCTCATATCAATTCTTCATCCTCTATCCCTTTTGTCCCTGTCACTACTCTTCCTCCTTTAATCATGGTTGTACCTTCCAGGTATGCCCCACTTGCACTCCCTGCTGTATTCCATGATCTTCCTAGCAAATATGCTGCAAGAATTACAACATAGGGTGGTGATGAAGAAATCACAGTAGAAGAACAGACAAATTTGATGATTTTTCTAATGGAGAGGAAGTTCATGATGAGGATGTGAAGCTAACATTATTTGCACAAACCTTTACTAGGGAGGTTAGAAAATGGTATAAAGCCCTCCTAGCAAGAAGCATTCATAATTGGGTAGAATTTGAATATAGATTTCTACGGAAATGGGGAAATAGAACTAATCCACTTCAAGCTCTTACTAAGTACAATAATCTTAGAAGGGCACCTGATGAAACCATTCAAAATTTCTCAAAGAGGTTTAACAAAGTTCTTAACTGAATCCTAGCTCGTTTGAAACCTCTAGAAGCCTCAGCATAAATGAGATATGGTGAAGCATTTGATTCTGATTTTTCTCTTTTGCTTAGAGAGAGAGTGTCTGCTACATGTTGGAAATAATACTGAGAAGGGGGGGTGAATCAGTATTATCTGGTCAATTATTTACTTTTTCAAACCCAACACATATACGCTACTTCAGTTAGATGAACCCACGTATATACGCAACTACAGATAAGGAAACCCGCGTATATTATGCAGATTTATAATTTATTTTATTCTACAGATGTTGATCATTAAGTTATGCACCAGAATCATATAAATAGTTGCCAGGAAAAATAAAACAGATTATAAGACAACCACACATAAGAAGACAAGATATAATATGGAAACCCAATGTAGGTGAAAAACGCCTACTGCAATTCATCTCTATCTTCTTTTAATTAGAAACTTCTTTTTACAATGATTCTGTACTGGTGCAGTCCTTTACCAGTATGCAGGCTGCTACCTGAGAAGAGCTACAACCCTCTCTCATTTTCCAACTTCTCCTGGAAGGGAGCTACAACCCGCTTAGTTCTTGTACTAGTCGAGATACTAGTACGTAGGCTGCTACTTGCAGAAGACTACAACCTTCTCTTTCTTCCAGTGACCACGATTCATAAATATTCAAACTGGATCCACAAATAAAATCAATCAAACATCAAGAATTTTTGCATCAACCAATCATCATTTCACAAGTCAAGACTGAATCAAAATAAACACTTCTCTCTCAACTGTACCCAGATCACAGTAACTGTAATCACACCTCAAATTCTAAACCTAGATCACTGCAATAATCAACAGAAGTAGCTATAACATAACTTATGAGATGTACGCTACTTCAATATTCATAAACTTGCGTGTATACGCTTCTGCGTTAAGATCATCCTGCATATACACACTTCCGCGTTCTAGAAACTGTGTGTATATGCACCTGTGCTAAGATCAACCTGCATATATGCACTTCCGACTTACAGAACCTGCGTGTATATGCACCTGTGCTTCACTAAACCTATGTAGAGATCTATAAAGGTAATTTACCCCTTCAAATGTTCAGATATTAGTTTACCCAGATTATCAGATTTATAGATCAAGCAAGTGCCACATAGAATAGATCAAAATCATACAAAGATACTATCATTCAAGCCTTAATATTTTGACCCATCAAAAGAACTTATCCTTCTCCTTGCACTCAGGTTCCTTCTTCCTTCAGATCCAGATCTGCACCATAACCCAATCACTGTATTCCAGATCTAGAACTTTTTCAGATATTCAATAATTCAGATGATCCCTTGCCAAATGATCTCCTTACTCTTTTATAGCCTTAGACCTTTCACAATACCACGGTCCAAAACGATAACAATTCAATACCATGGACCCAATACTTGGGATCAACACTTACGATGAGATACCTTGGCCCAAAACCATAGGTTCAAATACCAAGGACTAAATACCACGGACTAGAAACAAGTTTTCCCACATGTATGCGCTTTTCCTTGCATGAAAGTGCGTGTATATGCATACGCGCCTTGGGAACGTCCAACCCGCGTGTGTACGCGGCTTCGTCAAAGTGAACCTGCGTATATGTATTTTTCTTCTTTCTGAGTGCCTAAACTATGATCTGTCACCAGAGCAAGTTGCCATCAAGGACAACACCTATGCCATAGCACCAAAACTGCCAAACCTGTGCCAGAATGCCAACAATCTCCTCCTTTGGACTTGATGGCAACCCCAAGATCCTCAAGATCATTCTCCCCCTTTGTCATCAAGGTAAAAGGGTTGTGCTCCCCCTGAGTACATGCTAGAATCTCTACGCTGTTGTGCTGAACATGCTCCCCCTGATTGTAGGCAAGATCTCCAAAAAGACGTTCTTTAAAAAGAACCATGACTTATACATCATAATTGACCTTCCTATCACAAAAGACTTTATACATACATCCATCACCCAACCACGTGGGGATCATCCATCCAACCAAGTGGGGATACATCAAAAATTTACATACGACAACCAATTACATTACATCATTCATCCCAAGCATAGTGGGGAAACTGAAATAGGCCATTACATGACCTTGATGAAAAGAAGATATACATGACATAGAGACAAAATATCTTGAGCAAGACTAAGAAAGTCATCAATAACTACTATCAGCAGCATCTGTTAATCATTATTCAGACCAGCAACCATGTTTTCTTCTTCTGCAAGAGTTCCACCTGAAACCAACAATAGTTGTGAACTTAAACCAAAAGCTTCTAAGGTAATGCCAACAATGCATCACTAGAAGATTATCTTCTCCCCCTGAACCTGTGCCAGATGGTCTCTAACAGACCCCTATCAGACTATCAGAGTCTATCTCTGCTGATATCCTTCAAACCTCCATATATGTGATTGTATCTGCACAAACCAGCGTATGTACGCAGATCCTCCTCATCCAATTCACGTACAACAACTTTTCTCTAAAACAGACAAGTTTCAATAGCAGGTTGAAGCATGAACTACTCCCAACTTCTATCTAAGGTATTCAAATGTTTCCCTGGGTAGTGGTTTGGTGAGTATATCAGCAACTTGTTCCTTAGAGGGAACATACTCCAACTTGACTTTTTGTTCCAACACCTGTTCCCGAAGAAAATGATATTTGATAGGTATGTGCTTGGTATTTGAATGCATGACTAGATTCTTTGAAATGCTAATTTCCCTCATGTTATCACATAAGATGGAGATAGGTGGAGTACACGTGATTTGATAATCCTACAAGGTTTGCATCATCCAAAGGAGTTGGGTGCAACAAGATAAAACAACCACATATTCTGCTTCAGCTGTAGATAATGCAATAGAACTCTGTTTCTTGCTGAACCAAGATACTACTCTGGAACCCATAAAGACTGCACCGCTACTAGTGCTTTTTCTATCATCCACGCTTCCAGCCCAATCTACATCTATATAAGCATGAAGAGTAAGATCTACATCTCTAGGATACCATAGGCCATAGTTTTGAGTTCCTTGAAGATACTTGAAAATTCTCTTTACTGCCTAAAGATGAGTTTCCTTAGGATTTGCCTGAAATCTTCCAACTATTCCCACTGCATACATGTTGTCTGGTCAGGTACCTGTCAAATAAAGTAGACTTCCAATCATGGATCTATAGGTTGGTTGATGCACTGCTGCTGATTCATCATTTGCACTGAGACTGCATCCTGTAACCAT